>HE670486.1:29287-48546 GCA_000313835.2 Heliconius melpomene melpomene | reverse complement strand
CTTGTATAGATAACATATTTACTGACATTATTCCATGCTACAAAAGCATTATTAATAAATTGGATTCTGACCACTCTGGTCAGCTAGTAGAATTCTATAGTAAGAAAAAACAGGTGGCTAAGAAAAGAATTGCTTTTGTACCTGTCACAGCTAGTCGTTTGGAACGTATGAGAGTTAGTTTACTAACTAATTTACTAGTTTTAGATATAACTTTACCTCCCAATTCTTTGTACAATTCTTTTTTTTACTCTTTATTAATAAATTTCATTCAATATTTACTCCCAAAGAGATTACAATTACTGATAGTCCTATCTTTGGAGACTGGGCCACAGCAGGTATTTATAAGAGTAGGAAGACACTGTATATGTTATATTATGAGAAACAGTTTTATAGTGGTGAAGGGTTTAAAGAGTACTTAAAATCTTACTCTAAAATTTTCAAAAAGAGTTTGCAAAATTGCTAAATCTTTATTTATTAAAACAAAAATCAGAAATAGTAATAATAAAATTGAAGCCACTTGGAAGGTTGTTAATGCCGAGACTGGGAGAACTAGGGTGAAAGATTCTAATTTTAAACTTAGTATTGACGGTCACATTGTTGATACCGATTTGGAAGTGGCCATTGCATTTGAAAAGTTTTTCTCTACTTTCCCAGTCAGTCTAACAAACGATTTAGGTTCTTCCACCACTATTGCAGAATCGTTAATTAAAGACAATGTTCCCGAATTTTATAATGGTTTCGTTTTCCGTCATGTAAATTATTCAGACATTAGTGTAGCTTTCAAATCAATTAGTATGAAAAAGACAGCCGACTTGTGGGGTGTCTCAGTTAATATCATAAATTCTTTAATTGATATTTTGATTCCTGATTTAGTTACAATTTTTAATAGATGTATTCATTGTGGAGTGTTTCCTGATTTGATGAAATATAGTAAAATAACTCCATTGTTTAAATCAGGTAGTACGCAAGACCCCACAAATTTCAGACCGATTTCAGTACTACCTACGTTTAGTAAAATTTTTGAAAAGCTGATACTCAGTCAGCTTCTTACTTATTTTAATAAAAATAAATTACTGCACACAGGTCAATTTGGTTTCACTCGTGGAAGGTCAAAATCTGATGCTGGGGTCAAATTATTAGAGAGTGTATTCGCGGCTTGGGAGGAGTCACGTGATGCCTTTGGGGTGTTTTGTGACTTGTCCAAAGCATTTGATCGTGTGCAGCATAAAACTCCTATCAGGAAGCTACACCACTATGGTATAAGAGGCATTGCTTTGGATCTTCTCACTTGTTATTTAAGTGATAGGATTCAAAAGGTAAATGTCAACGGGAAACTATCACACGGGTCACCTGTAGCATTGGGGGTGCCACAAGGCTCTATTCTGGGTCCGTTTTTGTTCCTTTTGTACATTAATGACTTACCTCACCTTATGAGAGATATCTGTGAAATGGTGTTGTTTGCAGATGATACATCTTTAGTTTTTAAGGTTAATAGACGGCAATTGGAAATTGACGATGTAAACAATGCTCTTTCTAGGATATTACACTGGTTTAGTGCCAATAACTTGCTTTTAAATAGTAGTAAAACTAAATGTATCAGGTTCTTTACTAAGAATGTTCAACAAGTAGAAACCAGGGTTTTGATGAACAATAAGGAACTTAAAGTAGTTAATGAAACTGTTTTCTTAGGTATAACATTAGATGCTAAGTTACAATGGGGTCCGCATATAGAAACTTTATCTGGTAGACTTAGTTCGGCAGCGTATGCTATCCGTAAGATTCGTCAACTGACCGATGTTGACACCGCGCGTTTAGTATACTTCAGCTATTTTCATAGCATTATGTCTTACGGCCTATTACTTTGGGGTAGTGCCGCTGACATAGATACCATTTTTGTGCTCCAAAAACGGGCTGTCCGCGCAGTCTATAAAATGGGTCCACGGGAGTCACTAAGGAATAAATTCAAAGACTTTAACATCCTCACACTACACTCCCAATATATTTACGATAACTTAGTATATGTGCATAAGAATATTAATAAATTTAATAAAAACAGTGACCTCCATCAATATAATTTAAGAAATAAAAATAAGCTTGCTGTGCTATAAAGTAATAAAAGATATTTTGACTTTGACTTTGAAAAAAATATACACAAAAAACATACCCCGAATTAACAGAATTATCAACTTCAGGCCAAGAAAGGCGTCTCTTGCAAAACGCCATCGTTGGTTTTTCTATAGGAGGCTGTTGCCTTGGCACACGTAGCGAGCCACCGCGACGAGGAGTAGCTGATGGAGCCAGGCAATCCAGGGTACGTCGACGTGCACTCAAGGCAGAGGCACCTTCAGTAGGCACCACACGTGGAAATCCTATAACAATTTAAATAGTTGTAGTTTTCAAGGAAAATGTTTCTTATTTACAATTAAATAATATGCATAAGATAAAATTGTATAAACAACTTTTAGTATTTTTTTTATGTGTCACACTGTATAGCACGGTGACAAAGTGAACTTAATCTCTTAAGAGACTCCGCTTTCCACTCTTCGTTGAATTTTTGGGGCATTGCGTGTTAAGTGGCGGAATTTCTTTCACCAGACCTTTGCCCTCTTACCAGAGCGAGGATATGAAAATATTAACTAATTCATTCACCTAGGTGGAATCGAACCCATATCCGCCGCGTTTACCGCTACAGCATGTACAACTGCGCCAAGTCGGCCTTAATGTAACAAGACAATGCAGCGCTCAGTCTAAATAAAACGATGAAATTAATAAATTAAATATTATAATTTCTCCAAATAGGCATCGAACACACAAACATCAATTTAATGTCAAAGACTCAGAGTACTACATAGATCCTCATCCTGCAACGAAATATTTATTATGTTTCAATGACGGAGAAAGTTTGGAACGAAGCGAATAGTTTTTAACCAACTCCTTTTTTCAGAAAAAGTAGGAGGTTACCTTTTCATTAAGTATATTTATTTTCTTATGTGTGTCCGTTGATGTTTCCGTACTTCTCCGTCAGGAATTTTATAATATGGGTGCTTATGGGTGATAATAATTATGGGATGGCGATGATCATATGATGATTTAAATATGGGTTGTCGTATACTATCAAGTTATTCCAGTAAGCTTGATAATTGTACGTATGGTTTTTTAATGTAATAAGTTTTAATAGTTCAATTTTGTCTTTGGACTTGTCCATATTATCTATATATATAAAAAGGACTTGTCCTCATTGACTGAGGTAAGACGCGCGCACAGCCGTAACCGCTGATGGTAGAAACTTTAAATTTGGACAAAAGTTTACTTTCGTAATCTGGACATCCACTAAGAAGGGATTTTGAAAAATTTTAACCCTAAAGGGGTGAAATAGGGGTTCAAAGTTTGTATGGAAAAAAATTTAAATCGGCACCGATTTTTATAAAATTTGAAATTTAGATTTTTAAAAGTATTTAATTGAACACGTGTTTCATCGTTTTCTAGAATTCTCCTCCTAAGTGTGCAAATAAGGGGTTGAAAGTTTTTATAAAATTTGATATTAAGACTCTTAAAAATATTTAATTGAAGATATGTTTCGTGGTTTTCTAGAATTCACCCCCTAAGGTTGCAAATAAGGGGTTGAAAGTTTGTATGGAAAAATCTTTAAATCGCCACCGATTTTTATAAAATTTGAAATTTAGACTCTTAAAAATATTACATTGAACACATATTTCATGGGTTATTAGAATTCACCCTTAAATACGCAAGCGAAGCTGCGCGCGTCCGCTAGTCTTGTATATTACGTAAAGCTTAATAAATGAACTGAATTACAATGTAATGTAGCTATTACCTGGAGCTTTGGTGATGGTAAAACTAATATCAGTAACTTATATTTTAACTGACTTCGAAAAGGAGGATTTATAGAATGAAATTAATACAGAACACTCGGTGGGTTAGTCAGACTCGCACTTGAATAAATCTTTATGGTAAATCCATTAACTAATTTTAAATGTGTTATTTACAATAGATTTCAAGCACCTTGGTGGCCTTGTAAACCTTCAAAATCGTTGTTCTGCCTATAATAGCCTTTCAATACCAGTTTGTATCAAATGCCCTTAGTTTTCTCAGCAGTTGCATATATATATACGATGCGATTATTTGCTCTGACATCAGTCATTCTTCAGCCAGGCGTCTGTTAATATCAACATGTTCAAATTAGTAGCATTGTGTTGTTTCCTTGCCTCGGTCTCGGCTACACCTGGTGTTGTCGTACCTCTGGCTTATTCCTCGAATGTCCTAGCATCGGCACCAGCAGTTGTGTCCAGCTACCCCAGCGGCTTGGCATACTCATCTCCTGTGTTCTCTTCCGCGCCATTGGCCTACTCCGGACCATGGGACTACCAACACCTCATTAAGAAACGTTCATTGGCTGTAAGCAGCTACATCGCGCCGTCTTCTTACATCGCACCGTCGTCCTACTTTGCACCTGCTGCCTACACCTTCCGCGCCGCTGCTCCTTTGGTCAGCTCTTACTCTGCAGTTGCACCTCTGGCTAGCTACTCAGGACCTGTTTACACCGGTGCTGCACATCTGATCAAGAAGAGGAGCGCTTTGCTTGTACCCAACACATACGTGGCATCTGCCGGATACACTGCATCTGCACCTTTCGTAGCGTCAACTTACGCGGCTGCTTCTCCCATTGCACCCGTTTGGTCTAACTCATTATATCCTGCAGCTCAGTATGCCCACTTCATCAAAAAACGATCTGCTCCTTTGGCGGTAGCTACATATGCAGCCCCATCTTCTGTCTCTCATACATCAAGATTTGATTTCCAAGCTGTTTCTCCTGCCGTTAGCTACACTTCCTTTACGGGCCCTTCACCACTTATCTACAGTGCACCAACTTATTCTCACCTGATCTAAGTGATTATGACTTAATTTTGGAGTGCGTAATAAAAAATATTTTTAAAAAAATATACGCTGCAACCCAAATATTACTTTTATTTTTGTTTACACGTCTACAATATGTTTTCATAACTTTGCATATAAACAAAGCGCTATTTGCTTTAATAATGAAAATTAAAACATAAAAAGAATTTAATTACAAAATCAATAGCCAAGAATGTATTCTTTCGATACGGAATATTCTTTTAATAGCGATAATATTCTAGGAGCAATTTTGCATTTGATGAGCTGATTCATTTAAATGTATAGACGAATGTAATAATTTAGATGTTATTTTTTTAATCCTATTTTTTTAGTTACTCTTCACCAAATAGCAATATGATATATTAATTATGCAATATAAAAGCAACATTTTTACATTATAGCCATAAATAAAAATAAAGCTTGGAACACACACATTTTACTAATGTGGAAGAGTCTATCTTTCAATTCTTACGATAACGATAATATAAAATGATTATAGAACCTTCAAGCTAAATTTTAAAGATTTTTTTTTTTTGGAAATCGTAAAGCGGTCACACAACACATGTTGTTTCAATTACTATTAAGTTTCAACTCTGTAGTTGTGACAGTTTCAGATGAAATGTGTCATTCTTTTAATTTTTCACAGCAGCACTCGTTACAGTATGCTGCAAGTACTACTTGCTACTAAAATACAACCTACTACTAAATTTACTGCAAAAAAGAAAAGCTAAAAGAACTTTAAAATATTACTTTAATAAAAAATAAGTAATCTGTACATCTGTAAATATACTTAAATAAACTTCAAGTGCCTGTCTGTGATTTCAAAGTAATTCAGTTTTCTTATACATATAGTTATTTACACGATATTAAAACACAAACAAATATTTTTTAACTTTTCTTTTCTGTTAGTTCAGGCTAATCTCTGGAACAATTGAATCGATTTTTATGGGACTTGGCAACAAGATGAAGGAGGTTTTAGAGCAACATATAAGATACTTTTTATTCAGAAATTCCCACCCCATCGAGATTTACGCAAGATAAACCGCGTTTACCGCGAGCGAACGCCTACCACGCAGATAGATATGAAATAACCCAACATTTTCTATTAAATTCGAAAATCTTTGCGAGCAAAAGTAAATGAAGTATAAAAAATAAAGTCCAAAATTTATGTTTTTATATACTAAAAAATTTAAAATTATTTAGTATACAAAAAAAATCGAAAAACGCCCGTCGTGGTACAGGGACACAAAGTGTGGTTGTAAACGTAGCTGGTTATGAATTCGATCCCCACTCGAAGAAATCAAATATTTATTTAAATTTATATTTTCATTTCTTCGCTCTGGTGTTGAGGCAAGGCGCAGCGTTGAGTTCCGCCATTCAAAACATAATGCCTCCAGAATATCACGTAATGTGGAGAACGGAGTATCTTAACACTACCTCTAGCCTCTAAACCCTCTAACCTACCCTGCTGTGTGTGGAATACAGCGAAGCTGATTTAAATGTATAACATTATAGATAACCAACAATAAAAACAACCAATTTCCGATACATATTCTTAAATAATCTTTATTCTACATATCAATAGGTAGATATAAATAAAATTGAAGAATTTCTCTGTGGTTTAAAAATAACTGTGATGAGTAGTGCATATATGTAGTTACTAGCGGCCCGCTCGCGGTTTCACCCGCGTGAACTATGTTATTATTAATTTCTGTCTCCATGACTACGTCCTAGTGACGTCTATACAAAATTTGAGACTCCTAGCATTTGTAGTAACGAAGTTTCATACAAACTTTCGACCCCAAAAACAACCACTTAGAAGTCGAATATTGCAAAATCCCGTCTTAGCGAGAACCTACGTCCTATAAATAACTTCTATGCAAAATTTGAGATTCCTAGCACATGTAGTTTCTGAGATTTCGTGATGAGTGAGTGACTTTTCGATTTTATATATATAGATATAAAGGATACTAAAACAAAAAACACTTTTAAAAAATCTCCAGAACGGATATTGATAAGACTTACACTTGAAGATAGAGGGAGTTATGGGTCAACATATTTTCTTCTTGGCTACTTTTATCACGAAACATCAGCAGGATCGATTTCTACGCAGCAAGAACCGCAAAAACCGTACTGGGAATATCTATCATTCAGGTAGATTTTTATATTTTTTTATATACCACATATTTTTACTGCTTCATTTTAATTAAATAAATTCTATAATTAATTAAATTTTATTAATTCAATTTAAAATTTGTATTATGTTATACTATTTGTATTATGCATTACTGTAACCAAACTAAAATAAACAAGAAAATTTTCCTAAATAATTGTATAGTTAAGGCGGGCGAAGTCGCGGGCAGGCAGCTATTTATAAATAAATCAAAAAAACCCGATGGCGCACATAATAGTACAATGAGAGTAGAGTTTTGTTAAAATTAATATTTAACAGTATTAAAATAGTTTTATGATCCATAATCACATAAAAAAATCAAAAGATATTTGCGGACAAAGAATTAAATATATTTTCTTCTCTGGATGCCTATCCAGAGAATATGTAATTGGTTGAAGAATAAGTATATTACATACATATATACATAAATTAGTATTTATCATATAATAAAATTGTTTGAATATAATTAAAAAAACAAAAATCATAATATTTGATGTCCAATTTATTCACAACAATACAATGACAATAATTATATACAGTGCTCGTGGGTTTCCAAAACAAATATATTTTATTTTGAAAATTAACATAAATGTAGGTGTCGCATGCGCGTTTAAATTAAATGGCAAGTACACCTCCTAAGACGATGGCACAAGTGTCAGCAAAGAGATAATAAAGTCATTGACTTTTTAGGGAATGGAAGATAAAATTCGCATTTTGAGGTACGAGAAATGGTAGAACGGGCGGAATGCGGATTTAAACGAGCAGCTTACTTCTTGATGAAGTGAGCATACTGGGCAGCGGGATACAATGAGTTAGACCAAACAGGTGCAATGGGAGAGGCAGCCGCGTAAGTCGATGCTACGAAAGGTGCGGGTGCAGAGTACGCGGCGTGTGCGAGGTAGTTGTTAGGTAAAAGTACAGCGCTCCTCTTCTTGATCAGATGTACAGCACCGGTGTAACCGGCTCCTGGGTAACTAGCCAGAGGTGCAACTGCAGAGTAAGAGCTGACTAAAGGAGCAGCGGGGTAAGAGTAGGCAGCTGGTGCGATGTAGGAAGACGGCGCGAGGTAAGAAGACGGCGCGATGTAGCTGCCTACGGCCAAAGAACGTTTCTTGATGAGGTGTTGGTAGTCCCATGGTCCGGAGTAGGCCAATGGCGCGGAAGAGAAGACAGGAGATGAGTATGCCAGGCTGCCGGGGTAGCTGGACACGACTGCTGGTGCCGGTGCGAGCACATTCGAGGAATATGCCAGCGGTAAGACAACACCAGGCGTAGCCGAGGCGGCGGCGAGGAAGCAACACAGAGCTACTAATTTGAACATCTTAGTGCTTGTTATTCGGACGAGGAACAACTGATGACATGTATGATTAACTTGTGTATTTATACTAAACAGCAAGCAGGGTAATGTTCTATAGCCGGTGCTTGAAAGTAAAGTGATATTTAATTTTGAAGGTCGAATGAAAACAGGTATACGTATCTGTCTTTTTTTCATCTGAGTTCTTAATTATTATCTACTTTTCAGATATAGTTAATAATATACCTCCTTGTAAACAAATTAGTGATAACAATTTAAATATAAAGTTTACATAAAAACTTATGTAATAAAGTAAATGACTATAAAATTTAAAAATATATAGGAAAACCGAACTCAAGCAGCTTTATACTTAATGTAAAACAACAGTTATTTTTTTCGTGGGGAAATGCAACAGTGTAATGATGGTAGGAGCGTTTTGTGGGTTCTATTCTTACCTACTATCTAGATTATTTGGCCTGCATCTTTTTCGTTTCAGTGGACTTTATGGTCCTTCTCATACGATTTCCACATATTACCCATTTTTGTCAAATATTCTGCTCAAAATTATATAGCCCCTATAGCGCTATCCGCTTGTGTTACTATAACCTAAATGCAATGTCTATTAGCCTAAGCAACACTTTTTAACTGCTGTTTCCATATTGGAAATGGAACTCATAACCAATGTGCTTAGAGTAAGAGTGTGGTTTCTCATCAGATGTTCTAGGATGTGCGTGTGCACTTCACTGTGTTTGAGTGATAAAAAATATTAAAATCATTAGTTTTATCACTTTTTGCTCTCTCTCTTTCCCTGCATAAGTAGTTCCCTAAAATGTTTAATGCAAGAATATAATTTTTCCATAAATTTATTACAGAATAGAATTCTCATGTAAGGCATAATGTCTCATTTTTTTTCTTTTTCTACTATATGTAAAAAAATATTACGCTGACAAGCACAACAACGTTCAATTTGCTTTTATCAAAATAAAAACATATGATAAAACAAAGTGATTCGAAGCGTGCACTGAATAAGTTACCGGTTCCTGATAATGTCAAAAATAGTTATGCATAATTATTTCCAACATTTCGAAATGGTTATAGCTCAGTTATGGCAAAAATAAAGAATAATATATGTATAATAACATGTGACAATAATAATCTATATCTTCACTTAAAATGAAATGGTAACGAATCGATCTTTATATAGAAGACATTATAAAAGAAAAAATGTTATTGGTGGCATTCAATAAGGTATTAGAACCAAAAATTATACATATATTTTGCAATTTTTTTACTATTGTATTTTGGCAAGCTTCTCTTAACATTTAACGTATGTTTTATTTCAATCGGTGTATAAATAAAAAAAATAAAATACTGTAAATGTAATATAATATTATTATTAGAAAACGAAAGTAATGCAGATTAGTAAATTAATAATTATGTAGAATCAGGGGGCAAAGCTGCGGGCGGGTCGCCAATATCTTATAATAAAAAAAGTTTCTTAACCATTCAAACTACATATATACCTCTCATAGTGGCTGTTGAGGGTTGTGGTTGTTGCTGCGACTCCTCAGCAGAACGATGGCGAGATGGAGGTGCCCGTCGTGGTGACAGAGCTAGTCCAGCTACGCTGTCAGCCACGCCAGCCACGTACTGGCCCAATGACGAAAAGAAACTCATCTTTGTATTTAAAACACTACGCTCATTTGCCGCTATGTTTACTATAAATTATTATTGTAATTTCGTTAGATCATTCTTAGGTAACCACAGTTAACTCGGCATCATTAATTGTACGCACTTCATATTATCTTCATGAATACAATCTGAAACAATAGAAATTAATAATAATAACTTAATAATATACTTATGAATATTAATAATAATAATTGTCTCTTATATTAAAATTTTCATATATATATATATATACTATATATATATATACTATAGATACTTAACATATATATATATATATATATATATGTTAAGTATCTACAAATCACATATGTATGTGCACATACAGGTCGCCTTAAATATCAAAATTAAAAATAAATTAATATATGAACATTGGACATAAATGTTACATTTCATTTATTTAAAAAGATACTTTTTAGATAATATATAAAAACTTGAACTACTATTGAACGTAGCAGGATATGAAACCGCGCCTCTTGGAAACCGTCCAAGCGCTTTGACCAACTAACATACGTACTCATCGGGCTACGCCGAAATCCTTATACGCTTGTTACAATTTATTTATGTTGTAAGCATTTCTGTAGGGAGACAAATTGCTGCTAAAGATAAATAATTGCTTAGAATGAACATTTGACTAGAGAGAGCGCTATTAACATAGTTTTTTACATTTTTAAAATGTTATTCGACACTTAAGAAGAAAAGAAATTAAAATTATATACGGTAAAAAAAAATTATAAAATGTAAAATATATTATTTTAAAAGATTTTATAATTTATATAGATGTATAACATCAAGAATATCGTACTCGTATATGAGGAAGTACTCTCGTAAGTGCCAATACAAAAAATTGCGTTGCTTTTTTTTATTATTCCACCAGGCGTTGATGAGGCAAGCAAGCAGGAGGCGTAGCCCCTTTGTATTCTATAACATTATATTTACATGAAGTTCTCTTAGAACACGTCCATTTATTGTTCAAGTTCATATCTTACACTGTAGTATAAAAAACATAGCTATTAAATCTGTGAGAGTCCCTAAAATATTCATTTTATTGATACACTGTAAAAGCCCAATATGATCTAAATAAAATGTATAACGCATCTAACGCCTTTGATTGAATAAAAATAATAATTTAGTTTTTTGTAACATCTCTTCAGTTTTTTTCAACAATTTTACTTCATCGATAAAAATCTTAAATCGAACCAACAGATCCTGCTGATCAATAGGGCGTTCAACAAAACAAAATTTTCCTCTATATAATATTCGTATAGGTTATAAAGTCAGGGGTGGTAAGCAAAGCGAGCGGGGGGCGAAGGCCTCTACTATTACTTAATGCAGCTTAGAAAATAAGTTATAGGAATAGCTATAGTTCATCACAAAGATAGTTAAAAGATATCTTTAGCTTTTTTTTTCATTACAATATTCGATATTCTTCTATGTATGAAACATACATAGAAGATTCGACATATTTAAAGAAAATGGCAAGAAAACATTACATTATACTAAATGTCAGCAGGAAGTATATATATTGCATTTAGTTTAGTGTTCATATATCAAGAATTCAATTCAATTCAATTAGTTTAGTGTTGACAATTTCAGAAATATATATAGTTATAAGATATGTGTCCATTTTTTTAAATTGATAAAAAGTACGTCGATCATTAGTGCTAGTCGGTTACGGGTGCCAGTGCTGTATATATAAAAAAATGTAACTGATTGATGTTTGTACATAGAAGATATATGACAATTTTTTTTGGGGATCTTTATCAATGGAGTAGTAATAGAACCTAAACAATGATTTTTAAAATGTTTCTGAGTTTGGGCACGCTAATCGCAAAAGCGGCTCAACTAATTTAAATGTTTTAAGTATTGTATTTTGATAAAATTCCTATTTATTAATTAAGCAAACTGCTTTTGAAAAAACTTGATATTTAACAGCAATATAAAATAGCACTTTAGGATACAAAGTATATAATATGTGGTGTGTAGAACAAAACGAAATTAAAAGTTTTAAAATATTTATTCTTTACAATATACAATATTGTTTAAATTGATTCCTTTACGATCATTGTTGGACGTTACAATTCGATAAATACGCTGGCTTAACTCAGGTGAGAAAAAACTGGAGCATTATGTACGAATGGTGAAGGGCCCGTAAAAGAAGTGTAGCTAACAGCAGGAGATACAGCCTCAAAATCAAATCTTGATGTATGAGAGATGGAAGATGGGGCTGCGTATGTAGCTATTGCCAAAGGAGCAGATCGTTTTTTGATGAAGTGAGGATACTGAACTGCAGGGTACAACGAGCTAGACCAAACAGGTGCAATGGGAGAAGCAGCCGCGTAAGTTGACGCTACAAAAGGTGCAGATGCAGTGTATCCAGCAGGTGCCACGTATGTGTTAGGTACAAGTAAAGCGCTCCTCTTCTTGATTAGATGTGCAGCACCAGTATAAACGGGTCCCGAGTAGCTAGCCAGAGGCGCAACTGCAGAGTAAGAGCTGACTAAAGGAGCAGCAGCGGGGTAAGTGTAGGCAGCAGGTGCGATGTAGGAAGATGGCGCGATGTAAGAAGACGGCGCAATATAGCTGCTTACAGCCAGTGAACGTTTTTTAATAAGATGTGGGTAGTTGAACAATCCGGAGTAAGTCAATGGTACTGAAGAGATGGCAGGAGACGAGTATCCTAGACTGCTAGTGTAGGTTGACACGACAGCTGGTGCTGCTGCCAGTACATTTGAGGAATATGACAAAGGAGCTCCGCTACCACAAGGTGTAGCCGAGGTGGCGGCAAGGAAACACCACAAAACTATAAATTTAAACATTTTAGCGCTTGTTAACGAATCAGAGGAACAAGTGATAACAAATGATTTTTAGGCGTATATTTATACTGTACGCCAGGTATTCTGATCCTGTCACACCACCCATAACCGGATCGTGAAAGTCTCTTGCTGTAAACTGGATATCTTACAAAAGTAAAACAATTTTGCATTTTAAAAAGTCATTCCTATGATATTTCAATATAAGTTCATTTAACTTTGTTTTAATAATTATTCCTGAATATTTTGTTCCTATATCTTCGATGGGTATTGGCAAAAGTATAACTTAATAGCTTATTAGCAAGTACATTTATAAAGTGAACGATCGATGTTTGCGTAGGTACTTATTATTTGTTTTACTCTCTTGATGAACTGCTTTTATGAAGGTTATAATGTGAGCACTCTTTATGACAAAAACAAAATGTCAATTAAACCTGTCCCTTGTTTGAAGGTAGTACGACCATTGTTACAGATGTATATTAATATTATAATTACTTCTATGCATTTGTTTTTAGTTATTATTATATTAGGAAAAATGTAAAGTTTCTATATAATAAAATATTATCTGTACAGATAATTAATTAACTTTCCTGAAAAAAGCATTTAAATATGAACTAGAAGTATTTAGATAGTGATAGATGGGACAGGTAGTTAAAGCCGTCTTAGCACTGGAAGCTTCTAAAGAAATTCCGGGACGAAAATCATGATGGATTGCTCTATAAGTTGCGGACATAAAGTTATTTGATAAGTCGTTTTTCATGTAACTTTATTTTACCCCCCTTTCCCATGGTGTCAAAGTGGAAGGTTCAATTTAAACGTAATCTATCATTATGTATGTAATCTACTCTATCTACAAGAGTACGCCATTATTACTTGATTAAATTTGACAATTACTACCTACTCGTGTCTAGCTTGATTTTTTTCTATGCAAGGGAACCACAAGGGAGCATATTATATTATTCATACAATATAAGCAAATGGACCTACAATCCTGAAATTGGTACGGAAATCTCGAACGAATTGGACTCGTTTTCAATCGGTTCATAAACAAATTACAATATACAATAATAAGCATTTTCGCTGAAATTTTAGTTAGCAAATTAAAGGAATTCTATTGTATATCTGAATATATGTGAATGAGATAATGGACCTTTTGTTTTTTATAATTTAACGAGGTTACCTTTACCAGTAACATAATGAAGTTAGGTAATCGACACCATCGTTAAAGTTGTAAACAATGACGTTCCCAATTTGCGGAAAACAACGGAGTAAATCCATTAAGCCCTAAGCTTGTGTTCTCGTTTAATCTTGGCTCCTCACGCTTAGAATATTGGAGGACAGACGTCAACGGTCAGCGTAGTTTGATTAGCCAGGCCTTTGTTCACCCACTCTCACCCAACGTTGACGTCGTTATTGAATTTTCCTAAATTGTATATCCAAGAGGTAAACCGTATTTTCTGAATCTGGTTTACCTCTTGGGTATATAATAAAATATATAAGTATATTGACACATATATTATTGTATTATTCTCATATTATATTTTTGTAAAAGTTAAGCTTTGTTGAATTAGATTGGATGTAGAGGCGTGAGCCAAATGTGGGAGAAACACAAAGTACGCAAAATAATACAGAACTTGAAGTATAAGAAGTATAGGTTAAGGGCGAGGCGGACACGCCCACCGAGGCTGCTGTAGAAATTTCAGTTTTGTAGTTCAGAAAGAACAACTTAAAAGTTGACAAACTTAAGTTTACGGGCATATACACTCTTTTTGTATGAAATGAACTACACATTTAAGTTTGTAATTACTTTTTTCTATATATAACAAAAAAGTTTTATTGTAAAGGTGTACAACAGAAGAACAATCAGACAGACCGACACACAAAAACATTTCATCAAACTCAAAATTTATTTTTTGGCTTCTGTTACTAGTAAAAAGGATTATACAGTTTTATTTTATTTGTAGGGATATATTTATTGGTAATTTAACATGTATATTAATTAAATTGTAATTATCTATTTCAATTAATGATACGATTATTAGTTTTTTAATATGAGGTTATCATATTATAATTTACCTATCGAAAATTCATTTTTACCATACTATTCCTAACATAGAAACTGATAAAAAAAATCACATTGATTAAGTCATATAATAATAACCGTAATATTTATTAAAGCTGTAAACACAAACAGTATATCCATTCAGTTAAGATGGAAAATTACAATACAAACAACCCCATATCAGCCATATTGTTTCATGTTTGCCGCCTTCATAAGTATTTGACCCCGCCCGCCTAATTGATGAGACTTGGTCAGTAATTGTCTGTCTGTCGCCATATGACGTACATGCTAAACACATATTAGGTAATAGAGACTGTGAAATTTATTTCAATAAAAATATATTTTATTGTTATGGTTTACTGCCATTTCAATCAAAATACTTTTGTTGTTTGTTTCGTTTGCATGTAAACAAAATCTACAGGTATGTATAGCCGTAAGCAGCGTATAATATATAATCTAAGTATAATATATTAGCATTTAACTGACTATTTAAAAGTATATATTATATAGGTATTATATTAGAGTAGTAGAAAATATTATATTCGTATGTAAAATTATTGCAATTACAAAAAATGACATTGTCAAAAATATTGCTCGGAATTATAAATAGGCGCTTTATTTTTATTTTTTAATTCCGCTATAATAATTATTTTTTTGCTAAGTATTCTGTGAAACAACTCAAGACCGGAAGAATGACCAGATAGAAAATAACTTTTGTTATTAAAAAAAAGCGCACAGCACAGGTGAAAAAACAGCACAGGGGCACCTGTGCGATTTTGTAAGTACTTAGTTCGACAAATTTGCTAATTGCCGTAACAGCTATTTTATACAACTGAATTTACTGAATTGACCGAATCTTTAATTTTCAATTTCTTTATTAATATTTCTATTTCAAGCGGGTGTAGCCCCGCACGGGCCCACTAGTATATAAATATAATGTAAATAAATATCTGGATATTGTTATGTTTTTAAGCATTGAGGTCTAGTCTATTAGGACTTAATTGTGTTCACGAAAGAGAACGATCGAATCGACGTAAGTTTGTCGAAGTCACAATAATTAAGTATTCTTCTTTACATAATATTCCTTGTGTAAAAGCATACTCTATTTCAACTGTCTCTGTTATAATGATATTTCTTATAAAATGTTATATTTCTAAAATAAATGTTTTTCTATATTTAAATGTTTCAATAAATACTTATTTTTCTATATAAGAAAGGTGAAGACGCTGATGATATCGTAAAAGAACTTTTTTTTTTATTTCCATATTATATTATTTTAGGTTTATTATACATTTATGTATATGATTGTTTGAAGCTACTAACAATATTATACTTTAAAAATATATAATTATTTATTTATATATTAATATATAATTATATAATTATTTATTTATATCTCAAAGAAGCTATCTTCGCAAGAAAATCGCAGCCTGAATGTACTTAGGTACATGTAAATGCATAAATATCATGTACGAAATTAACTTTCCTTATAAGATATTAATTAATCAAGTTATAAAAAGTCATGATATTTTGAAAAAAATGCTTGTGTTTGATATCAATATTCTTTTAAATGCATAAATGACAAACAAACTATATTCTAATAAGTAAAAGTTTTACAAATTATTCTTTAATACTTTTTCGTACAATAACTTACTAATTTTAAAACCAAGTAGTATCTTAACTAACCAAACTTAGCTAATTCTATAAGTCATTTTATTAAAAAAAATAACAAAATTAACTTAATAAAATAAAAAACTAAAATTGCATACATTTCTCAGATATTAGAATAGAAGATAAACAAGTACAAAACTCAACTCAAAATGTCTGTTATGAATCAATCAACTAATCTATGAGAAAACCTTAAAATCATAAACCTAAACTCCTAAACTTACCTCGCCCTTGGCAAGAAACTGACAAGTTAATATTCGAAGCCTCTGATTCCTCATCCACAAGCCACATGAAACAAACGGATGTTTGTTGATCGAACGGGAATCAATAAAGAAATGATAAGAGAAAGTGAGTTATCAGCGCGGCAGTCGCGGTACGTGTGGCGCAGGGCGCGAGGGCGGCTGGGCGGCGACTGGCCTCCCCGCAGGCTGCGTGCTCCTTCCAACCTCGCCCGGATATCTTCCTGTTGATCGTGCACGCGACAGGTGATCCCGACACGCTTCTAATCTCGATCGACTGTTTGTTTGAATCTATCAATTATAGCGCAAGTGAAATTTCAGTAACTCAAATATATACTACGGAATTGTTGTTGTTTTAAGGCAAAATAGTTTTAAGAATGTTAAGTAGTATATAATTTTTTTTTTGTTGTTAGTTGGTATTACGAAAAATCCTTATTATATTATACAGGCTGTAACGGTTGTCTGTGGGTACAGGACCTCAGTATATCTATCCATTTCATCCCCATGTATGTTAGCCGATTTTCACTTCTTCGGTAGATATTGGAGAATTAGTGATTTTTTGAAAAAATCGAATTCTTGAAAATAATTGACAAATACAGCCCGACTGTTCAGTCTACGCTCGTGATAATTTTTTCACAATATTACTCAATAGGCCTTTTGTATAAATAATGTGATATTTTAAAAATACCGGCTTATAAATCTTGGAAATAACATGGAAATAAAAATAATTTTTGATTAAACTTTTCTTCAAAAACTTTCAAATGATGATAATGACAAGTTTAATATTCGAAAACTATAATTTTTGAACAGTTCAAGGTAAGACATATTATAACAATATTACTCATATACTTATTTACGTTAAGATATAGGTACCTAAGTCAATTTATAATATAACAAAAAAGTAAAAAAAATAATGTTGTATTAAGTGTTATATTTTATTATTTGTTTTCAGCAATACACGTATAAATTATCAATTTTTCTTGCTAAATTTCCAAAAAAATTCCAAACTACATGTCCTATGGGTATTGCTAACGCGGAAAAAAAACTAATTCGTAATTATTTTTTTTGTATTAGTTATAATAACAATTTCTAGGATTACACTAAACTATTAAAATTTCGGAAACTCAAAACTTACAGGATGCATGCTTGATCAAGTGCCCTAATTCCAGACGAGCGTATTTCGTAATTGCTTGGTAATTGGTTACAAATATTAAGAGTTTCTACTAAGAAATAATATATTTTACAAAATTTTTGTAAAAATCTCACTAAAGACACTAAATATTTAAATCTTAGAAAAAGAAATATATTAGTAATTTTTAACATTGTTAAAATAAAGCAACACCGTATACCTTAGCTAAATGTAGTGTAATTGTAATTTTTATAAAATATATTTATTTTTCACAGAAAAGGCGATACACTTTTTATATATTGAAAGTTACTGAATATGTAATGAGGCCAGTCGTAGCGCAGGGGCACAAAGTGTGATTGTAAAATCGACTGGTTGTGAGTTCGATCCCCACTCGAGAAGATTACATATTTATTTAAATGTATATTTCCATTTCTTCGCTGTGTCGTCAAGGCCAAGCGCGGCGTTTATTTCCGCCACTCAATACGCAATGCCTCCAGAATTCGCCGGAAAGTGGGGAACGGAGTGTCTTAATACAAGGTTCTCTCTGCCTACCCTGCTGAGTGCGGGAAACAACGTGAAGCTGATTAATTATATATCGTAAGTGACAAAGGTTTACACATACACTTAAGTGATTTGAACCTGCAACGGAATAGTAACATATAGATATCTGAAAACACCTACATATGTAAATAATACACACATCACTTAAAGAAATAACAAAATTATTATAAAATATTCTCTTATTTCCAGTATTAGAAACACGTCACAAAATCTGGCAAAATGAATACCTGTCATAAACAAATTTTGTTGCAAATTAAATTTTCTTCTGGACAGATGATTCTCAAATATTCCTAAAGGAAAATCGTTACGTTCCCATCCCTCGTGGAAGTTCTGGCTAATAATTTATTTCTTAATGAATGGCCACTTGAAGAGTGATTAACAAAGTTTGCTAGAGTTCCTCTTCAAGAATTATATTTTAATCCGTTAAAGTAATTTTTAACTTGGACTTACCTTAGTTTTAAACATAAAGTATATTTTTTATACAAACAGACCCCAAAACTTTGCACAAAAACCTTTGCACAAACTTAAACGAAAATTAAAATCTAGAGCTAGACGTAGCCAGAGAGAACGGAGCGCCAAACACTACGTTCTCTGCATATTTCTTTAGCCTCGTCCACTTTCGTCAACCTACATATGAACATACATGGCCTTGGGGTCCTCGTGCTTTTTACGTGACCTTCCTTCAGTAATATATAATAACCAAGTTTAGGATAACGCCGA
>HE670486.1:0-18540 GCA_000313835.2 Heliconius melpomene melpomene | reverse complement strand
TTGTAGTAGTTCAAAAATGAGATAAAACATTTGCATTTTTACATTCGATACTAGATTCACGAAGGCAAGAGATAAAATGTAAACATTTCAAAAAAAGGTTCTGTCTCTACTTTCCGCCGAATGTTTGAGGTGTTGCGTGTTACCAGAGCGAGGAACTGAGAATATTAAATATTTCATTCTCTCGAGTGGGAATCGAACCCACAACCACATTGTTTTATTTGAAATTCACACATTTTTTTTGCTTAGTTTGTTAAAAACAATTTGTTGATACAAAACCAAAAACCAACCAACTTAGAGATAGTTGTTGAAACCTGCGGAAATTTTCATGAACTATCTCTCAAAGTTGGTCGGTTGGTCGTACTTGAATCCGCATAAAACTGAACAAACTTTGTAATCCAAGACGGAAGTCAATTACGAAAATAACTTTCTGTGCCACTCAGCTGTTTTACGACAACACTCCTAATTGAAATCTATAAATGATAGAAGTAAATGTGAAATAGTTTTCTATTTGTTTATCTATCGTTTTTTTATTATTTTCTGTTTAAAATGTAGGAAAATTAATATTAGAATATTATATTTGTGCTTCATTTTAAATTTTGTTGCGCATTAAAAAAATATAACAATACAAGCAAAGCCTGTAATGGATTTATTCTATTATATTTTAAAATGTCATCTCACAGGAAGGACAGAAATGTTTTTTAGAAAAAACGCCCCTCTTACGGCGACTGATGGACTGATAGCTTCTAAGTCTCGTTGCTGTTACGTTAATTTTTTTCTACGTTTTGCTTTACGTTTTTTTTTTAATAATATTTTTTTTAAAAAACAATCAAAATAATTTAAAAATACATTTCAGTACTTACAATGCGGGCGCTGATCAACAGGCATATCCTGAGGCAATAGGAGAGTGCGAGGCGCACGCGGCGCCTGGGGCTCCGGTTGCTCTACCTCGGCCTCAGCTGCTGCAAGGCTGTTCACTATTGTTTTCACCTATAATAAATATATATTATAATGCACATGTCTATCACCGGAAGTAAAAAAAGTTGTTCGAGGTGAGCCATACAAACAACAAATTGCGAGACAGACATGCAAGGTACGATACAAATAATTAGTCGGAAATACAGTAAATAAATTTAAAGGATGAAGTAATAATTGAAACTAGTCTCGTCACCTAAGTATATACAAGTATAAAAGTTCGAACCCTAATGTTAAGAGTCCATATTTAACCAGTCCATCAGAGTCAGAGTCCATTTTATAAGCCTTTGTATTGAGAACAAAGTACAAAACTAATAAATATAACGAACTGACTTATGGGTTAATTTTACATTAAATTGACTACCTTTAGTTCTCTCTTAATTACAATCGACTTAATATACAAACAGACAAACTTATACCATACCCGTTAACCCGCAAGGGATAAAGCGTGAAGCTATGTATGTATATATGTACAAATTTATGTTAATTAAATGAAAACCTCATCCATCATGTGATTATTCATAATCACAATGTGTTCAATTTAATTAACTCTTGTATGTTAATGCACTTTACATTAAGTCCTGAACATTCCGATACGTGGTATTAGCAAATTAATACGATTATGTTCAATACCGCACTGGGACACAATTGTAGTCGTGTAATGCATAACATACAATGATATACTCATAGAAATATAGTTAAGGCCCTTGCAAGGCGCAAGGGCACAAGAGTGTGACTGTAACGCGGCGGTTGTGGGTTGAATTACCACTCGAGGGAATGTATTATTATTTATACATATTTACATTTCTTCGCTCTGGTACCAAGGCAATAAAACCTGGCACTGAATTTCGCTACTCAACACGCAATGTCTCGAAAAATTCGGCAGAAAATAGAGAACGGAGTGTCTTAACACTAGGTGCCCTCTGCCTACCCTGCTGTATGCGGGATACAATGTGAAGCTGATTTGATTTGATTTAATTTTATTTTATAGAAAAATACAACAGCAGCTACAGCAACTAGCAGCCCACATGCGGCTTCGCCTGCTTAAACTTACAATTTATAAAAAAAATGTACAAAATGCTCACACAAATTATGAGTTATTCTGATGCCATCCATCTATACTAATATAATAAAGCGGAAGAGTTTGTTTGTTTGTTTGTTTATTTGAACGCTAAGATCTCTGGATCTACTAGTCCGATTTACTATGTTTTTGTTTTGTATGAAAGCTGAATTCTTCAGAAGTGCTATAGGCTATATAATATTACATTACACATATGTACTAATAAATTAAAATACTTATTAATTTGACATGCAATTTATTCTGCCATGTTAATAACAACCGTCGTTGCCAAGCACCGGTTTGCAAAGTTTCTTTGGTGTTTTAAGAAAATGTCACCCAAAATGAACTTATATTTTGATATTCATCCTAATAAAAATAAATATATTATATAATATTTAGTAAATATTCTTATAGTTCAAGCAGGCGTAGCCGCGTCCGGGTCCACTAGTGATGTATATACATCAGTTGTCATAAATAAAGTAAATTTATTTCTTGTAGAATAAAAATCTATATTTGACTACTAGTATGCTACGACTGTCACGTGAAAATATAAAAGATAGTAAGAAAGCGCACCTCTTGCATGTCGTTATCGATCTGTTGCTCACGACGTTGGTTAGCAACCGCCTCCTGCGCGGTGCGGTGGATCATGTGCAGATCCTCAGGAGTCAGGTCCCATGGCAAGTTCATCTGAACTGGACTACCTTCCATTTGCATCTTTTGTACCTGAAAACCATTTCATTAATATATTTAATATATATATAATTATTATATTTAGAAGTTATAGACATATATTATATCAAAATCGTGGCAGTCGTGGTGCAAGGGCACAAGAGTGCCACTGTAAAGGCGACAGGTTGTGAGTTCTATTCCTACTCGAAGAAATGAAATATTTAATATTTTTATTTACTCGCTCCGGCAAAGTGGCAAAGCGTTGTGTTGTTTTCCGCCGCTCAACACGCAATGCCTCCAGAATTCGTCTGAAAGTGGGGAAGGGAAGTGTCTTAACACTAGTTTCGCAGCTTCCCTCTGCACACCCTATATGTACGGAACACAGCGTGAAGATGATGATGATGATGATTTAAAAAAATCATACAAATTAATTAAAGATATAATTTAAGCTTACCTCAGGTTGTTCTACTTCTTGTGTGGGGGCAGACTGAGGTATAAACTGATGAAGCACGGCGGGTTGCTAAAACAAATAAATGTATTATTTTATAACTTAAATATCAGGAAGAGTGATCTACGTGGATCACGCACAATAAAACATAAACACGAAACAGCCGTTGAATTATAAAAGAATTTCAAATAAAAACACATGGTTTTTATTATATACACAAAACTATTATTAGAAGAAACAAATATTATTTAAAAAATAGATATCTGTCCTAATTTTTTTTCACGACGCACTCATAAAAACAAATCTTCATATACTGAAATTACGTAAACTATAATATAACATAAATAATTAAAATATAAACAGAGCATTAAGGTAATAAAAAAATATTGACCTCATTCGTATGCTAATAAAGTCAGTTCTTTAACCTCTAACGAGAAAACGCTTCACTGATTCCAACACAGGTGTTGTTATATATTCCATTCCTATTTAAGTAAAGAGAATTAACAGACAATGAAATGGTTACTTGTAAGACCCGTTTTTTTTGTTGTCGTTGTATACAATTTTTTTATATAAAATACTTATATAATGCTAGTAGGATATCAATTAAAACTTCAATGGACAAGAGATATTTAAGAGAGTGTCGAAGACAAATTGCTTTAAAAATATGATATGTATTAATAAATAGTATTTCGAACTTGTACCTATAACTATTATATAAAAATAAATGATAACAATAAAAATGAAAATGTAAGATATGGTAAAATTTAACAAATATTAACATAATTTCAAGCATGACTTCTTTGATCTATATATAAAATCGAAAGGTCACTCACTCATCACGAAATCTCAGAAACTGCATGTGTTAGAAATCTCAAATTTTGCATAGGAGTTATTTATAAGACATAGGTGCTCGCTAAGACGGGAATTTGCAATATTCGACTTCTAAGGGGTTGTTTTTGGGGTCGAAAGTTTGTATGAAACTTCGTTACTACAAATGCTAGGAGTCTCAAATTTTGCATAGACGTCACTAGGACGTAGCCATGGAGACAGAAATTAATAATAACATAGTTTACGCGGGTGAAACCGCGAGCGGGCCGCTAGTTGAATATATGTATAACAATAGCATAAGGTGCCGAAATAACGGAATATTCATTTTTTTACTTAAGTTTTTTGACTTCATGCAAAGGCTATTATTGACAGGCGAATTAAATGCTTACGGTACTCGCAGATCCTGTTTCGCGGAGTAAGTGCGAAAATGAGTACATATACAAACTTTTTTACATATTGGCACTAAAAAACATTTTTTTTCATGTGTGGATTTATTTTATAAGATTTCACGTATAATTTCATCATTCCTAAATGTTTTTTGCTTAAAGTGATAGAAGAAATGGACAAAATCAAATAGACGACGACGTATTAGAAATTCTAAAGATTTTTAGTTGAATATTTGACGACATCCGTAGTAATATAATAAAAATGTAAAGTTGTAATTTTCAGCCTGTGGACTGTATAGGCATGTTAAACGCACAAAACATAATGAATTCGCTCTTAATAAAATTAGGCCATATTGTTTCCACTTAAACAAAATTATAACAACTTACTGTGTATTATATTTGATATGAATTTAAATGTACCTCATTTTGCGCTTGAGCCTGAGGAGGCGGTGGGGGCTGGAAGGGTCCCATGTTTTCGGGTGGGGGAGGCATGTTGTGTGGAGCAGGAATTGCAATCACTCGCATCTGTCTTGGCGCCATCATTTCTTCTTGTTCACGCTGCTTTAATTTTTTTATATAAAACATCAATTAATGTTTATTTTCTAAAAATTACAAATTAAGTAATCTTATATATTAAAATGATACAATATAATCAAAAAAATCTATGAATACAACAATTTATTATTTATTTATTTATTTTAGTTATTTTACAAAACAATATATACCTCGTTACGTTCTTGGGGTGGTGATGGTGGTGGTGGTCCAAACTGTCCCATATTCTCCAGAGGAGGAAGCATGTTATGAGGCGCGGGGATGCCGAAGATACGTTGAACGTGAATGCGCATCTCACGCGGAGGAGTCATTTGTTGTTCTTCTGAAGATTCCCATGGCCTTTGCTAAGGTAATAAGCATAAAAATTTAAGAAATATATAACCTCGAGTAATAAATACGAATTGTATTATTAAAGAAAAAACTAAAACAAATACAATGCCTTCTGCTTAGTTCATTATTTTAGGTACATGAAATAATTTTATATATTTATTAACTCTTACTTTTGTATATCATGTGAGAATTGAATATCTTTATCTTTAGTATTGAATATCTTTGTGGAATAAATTCATATAACAGTATGTGTACATACCATATATGGTAAGCTATTTTTTTTATGAATAATGCAATCAACGTTGCGAAAACGCAACGCGTGGTCACTCACAGCTTAAAGATGAAAAACGATCGAAAAGCAATGACCTGACTGGTACTTGATAAACAAGGAAACCATATATGTAAATGCTCTCGAATTCTAAATATTTATATGGTTTTTTATAGACTTTAGTATAAAAACTTAAAAATAACATAATTGCTAATAACAATGTGTTTTAATTTGTTATGCGAAATCTTTTCTTTCTTATCTCGTACGTTATGTTAAAATATACCTAGGATTGACTCACGATTTTACCCTATATTCAAATATAAGAAATAACGACTATATAGTTATATTCTAATCATTTGCAAATTGAACAAAAAAAACATAGTCTCTAAAAAAAACATTACTGCACGTTTTATTATTATGATTATTACCTAAACACATAATGTTCCTAGCCTTGATACCTTCTAATTTTTAAATATTTAACTTGTTGCCTAAGTAAGTTATACTCACGAGTAAGCTTAATTCGTTAAATAAATCTTACATATAAAAATATATATTAATATTCCAGCTGCGCTACATTGATTAATGCGGAACGATATAAATACACGGAAGAGATGTAGCTCTTCATATTGTCCGCAACATCTGTCCTTCGATATTATAATTATGTTAGGACACATTGTCTCTACTTTATTAGAATATCAAACCTCTTATAACAATACAAACTACACATAAGGTCCAAGATCCTTCCTTCTTCCTGGCATTAATCCCGGCTATTACCAGGATCTGCCTTCTACTCAACCTACTCCACTTTGCACGGTCTTTGCACTTTGCACATAAGGTCCATGATCCATGTTACAAAATTTGTGTATGCATATCCTAAGTATTCGGATAACTCCTATTCTATTTTAATATAAATTAAATAAAAAAATATATCAGCTTCACGCTGTATCCCGTACACAATAGGGTAGGCAGAAGAACCTAGTGCGCCGTTACCCATTTTGCGCCGAATTTTTTAAGGCTCTGCCTGTTGAGTAGCAGAACTCAACGCCGGACCTTGGTGCCAGAGCGAAGAAATGAAAGTATTAATAAATAATAATTCTTTGTCTCTAGTGGAAATCGAACCCACAACCGTCGCATTACGACGGCCTCATAATGTAAATAATAACGTACAAAAACAGGATATCACATACTAGTATATTATTATGCGATATCAAATATTTAAAACGAAAAAACCTTACCCTACTCTATAATTACACACATAATATGAATTAGTAGGTAGGTTCAATTAAAATTGAATTCGATAACTCTTTTTATAAGTCTCGATCGACAACTCCATAGAACCGACTTCCAAGTCTTTGTCAGATAATTACGATCTCTTAATCTCATGATCGGAACCGGTTCTAGGTGGATTTTTCTGTGCTTAATTGAAATAAATGACTTGAGGTCCTCGTCTTATGTTTGGGAAAAAAAACTAAATTATAAAACTAGTATTTAAGTGCAATGCTAAAATACATGTAGTGTTTGTTATATTTACCTGTCTGATACCTAAACAAGGTTATTTACAAATAGTAAAAGATTTGAATAATTATGAGGCATACGACAAACTAAAAATTGTATTGGTTGTAATCACAAGTCTTTTACTTAACTATTAAATTGACATACAACTGCACGGTTGCCTTGATTGTAAAATAGCCTGCTACTATATAATTCATTTACCGATTTTGAACACGTTTAATAATGAACTTCCGTTGGTATTAACACATTTCCGTTATAAAAATGCATACGAAACTTAATCGCGTACATTTTCTATTAAATCAAATATTTGTGAGATTTTTTTAAAACTAGTACTCCTTCGGTACCGGATGCCAAAGACTGATAAGAAATTTTAGTTTTCTTATAAAAAAACAAAATACGCTAGTGGTAGAACTAGTCTTAGAATCTCATCAACATATTATTCTCATATATCCACTTTCTTTAATATTAGTGCATATTTAGAAATTCATTATTTTTATTCAGAAATCCATTTTCATATCAAAAGGAAAAGTTAGAAAGTGAACATAAAAAATTTGGTGGTTTACATTTTAAAAATTCAAACATCACTCGCCACCATTTAACTAAAGAGATATGGTAATTACATACAAGATACATTTTGGAAGGTCAACCTCGTCAGCTCCATTAGCTTCCTATATTCTGATTTTCTATGTACATTTTGAAGACGACCTCGCATTTTCAGTTCCGTATAATACCAGTCGGTTTCAGACTTACGCTCCATGAATTTTAACAATGTAGGTATACAAGACCACACATTGAAAAATAACTTGCCCAGAAAATGAATCCAGCAATCCTGATTCACACAAACAAAATAATCATGATTCTCTATAAGAAGTAATAACGTTATTTGTAGCAAAACCTGCTTCGAGTGAAGAAGCTCTTACTTCAATAAATTCAATTTAATCCGCTTCTAAATAGCTATATTTGTATCGGAATCCTTGGATTATCAAGCACAGTTCCGTAAAGGGGTAATTGTGGTGATCACGCAGTAACACAGTCCTTCACCTTGTTAAGCGTACTGTTATATGTTTTTTTTGATAGCTGTTTCTTTATAATATAAATATTAAATATTAAATTGGTTACTTTCTTAAATTCGTTGGTTTTTAAGTAATATATTTTTTAAAATGTTTCATAATAAACATTACAGTTGATATTAATCTTCGATGTTGTGAAACGTAAAACACAAATGTTCTTCTTTAAACTATTGTTTTTTTTTTCTTTAGGCAGAGAGAACTTAACCTCCACTTTCCGACGAATTTTCGAGGCATTGCATGTAATTGCAAATTGCAATTTTAAACAACATTTTTTTATTAGCGCTTACTCAAACCGTTTTAAAGTCTTGTATCATATATCTATATCTTTTTCAGTATCTTTTACAAAATTTAAAATATATTATAGGTTATTGTTTGTTACGACTGTACAATACTTGTTTGTTTGTTTTATGACATGTCATGACATAGGGAGTCTAATAACTACGCATACCTAAGATCAGTAATTTGACCTGTGACATATCCACACTAACCACCATCATTTATGAGTTCACATTTGAACATTTAGGTAATACACTTTCATAAATAAACACGACAAATTCAAGTAAACAAGTGCTTATTTACAAACAAAAACAATGGACACACGCCATTAGGTAACCTCAGGTAATCGCCATTCCTAATGTATTAAGGTATAAACGAGTATATAGTATGAACACGAATAATTATCATAACTCATGAGTGCAAATGCTTCAACTCCACATTAGTGGCGAGGTGTGATATAATCTATGCCAGCTGCACCCGGGTGATGGCCGTCCTGTGCAGAAGTTAAAGTGGAACAAGGTTTACGAAAGTTATTAATCAAATATATTTTTAGCTTAATGGTGTATCCTGCAGAGGGAACCTAGGGGTAAGACAGTCAATGCCCAATTTGGAGGCATTGCAAGTTGAATGGTGGAATGAAACCAGAGCAAAGAAAAGAAAATAGTAAATATTTTATTTCCTCGATTGGGAATCGAATCCACAACCAGTCGCGTTTACAATCACACCGCACATAATAACTAAACATTTATTATCTCTAATTATATTTAAAAAAAATAACAAAAGAACGAATAAAAGAGTCATGCCACTCTGTGGCCCCGCGGGTGCTCCGCTGATGTAGCACCTCAGATCAGTTACCCTGCCAAGTTCAAGAACGCCTCGCCTACAAAGAAAACAAAAAATGTACTCAAATTAGGAACGAATCGACCGATCGCTCGCATACTTATATAAAATGTGTTGCGGGCGCGCGCGGCTCAAACGCTCGACTCGCATCGCATCATGTACGCGTACCTCGCGCTCGTTGCGCTTGCAGCGTCCGTACTCGCCGCACCTGCTCCTCTTCCACGCGACCGCCTTGGCTTCGAAAGAGAAATAGACACCAGATACAACCAAGTGCCAAAACTCCTGGACTATGTCCTCAGTGAGGAATACCTCAGTTCACAGAAGAATAGGGCGAAGCTCGTCACCAAACTACGGCCGGAGGAAGCTGTGGTCGCTGACAACGTGATTTTAGAATCTAACGTTGTAAAAATTGTGAAGCCGCTTAGGAAAATAGATAATGGTGAACTAGTGAGACACCGAAGAGGCTACAACCTTGAAAATGTGATAGTGCCCGCTAGGTACCCCTACCTTCCCGTAGTGCGTTATAACCGTTTCCGCCGCTGGGGCTAGTGGCCGCAGTGGGCCCCGATGCGACGGTAAATGTCAAGGTTGCATTCAAACTAATTTGCAGCGAGAGTCATGATGAGCATCTCGGAGGCGTCTTTATATAGTCTGGACTTTATGTTTACGTTGTTTATATCAGTGTTTGTATAAGTGGCTGTGATCAAACTCTCAGGTTATTGCATTAACTTGATTGACACAGAGTATATGAGACTATTGTTAGTTTTAAATAGTGAAATTTTAAGTGAATTATAATGTTTAAGTATTAAAAATATATAAATATCGTTAGTGTTTCTGTATCTTTTGTTCTCTACTATTATTAAATATTTATTAATATTTTCTATAGGATATAAAAAAAATTAAGTAAACAACCCAATTTTAATTTAACAATGACAGAGGCAATTTCGGGATTATATTGCTTTCTTTTGTGAACTATTCTAACGTATAATGATTTCCAAGAGCTTCTTTAAAAATCTTAAGTAAAAAAATGTGGGGTATTTTTATAGGTCTTCATTATAAATAACCATGAAAAATTATTAATTAAACATGCTAAGTATTTATGAACTAATTACATTCAAAACAATTGTACGCATCGCGTGCATACAGTCGTAGCTATTGATTATAGCAGTAATTAAGTTGAGTGATGTCGAAATGGGAACAGCAGCTAACAATGTCAGTTTGCAAGCTTGAGTGGTCGAGTCCTCCCCGATAGTTGTAACTACAATTACGAAATATTAATTAATAATCAATGTTCACTTTTAATTTTTCAATATAGCTACAATTTATTTGTTTTTTATATAGTTTTTGAACTATAAAACATGTTTTTTTATATATTAGTACAAAATAAAGTTACTCTACGGATTTCGTCGCACATAAAATTGTGCTATAAAATCTTAATCATAAAAGGTTAAAAAAACATCTTGCAGTGGTCGATTGTAATAGGGAGATATAATGTAGTTGTGATCTTTTATTTGAACGCGAAAACAGAACAAATATCTGACTATTAAAATAACATGTTATTTAAAAATATCGGCAAAAACGTAGGTAAAACAACACAGCGTTATTCGTAAGAAAAAATTAAAAATGTAGAAAAAATTGTATAGCAAATTCAAATATTTCTTTTATAATATGTCCTCATTTCTTAGTAAAGCTAAAAAATATACATATCTTTGATATTTAAATCACTTTCTAATAACTACTTTCAAAAGATGTCCATCTACATTTATATTAAATATTTTTTATAGGTGATAATTTTTAACCTGTAGACTCAATATAACGACATTTTTTCCATCAACAACAACGATATATTTTTTATATATAATTTTATATTATTTTTTATTAAGTTTTGCGTACTTTATATCTAAATTTTAGTTTTTAGAGTTATTCATCAGGATAATAAAATATGAAAAGGACGAGTAGACCTTCCACAAGACGTAAATATATTTATTATGCCATTATAAAAAATTAAATCAGCTTCCCGTAGACCACTGCTGTATGCGTGCATACAGCAGGGTAGGCAGAAGGAACCTAGTGTTAAATCACTCCGTTCCCCACTGTCCGCTGAATTCTGATGGAACCAAGGAGGAAGAGGAGGAGGAGAGCCAAGAAATCGAAATATAAATTTTAGTCAATATTTCATTTCTTTGAGTGGAGATTGAACTCACAACCAGTCGCGTTTTTTATAGATTATGGCGTAGAGGCCAGTTGTGGCGCAGGAGCACAAGCGTGTGACTGTAAACGCAACAGATTGTGTGTTCGATTCACACTCGAGGAAATTAAATATATTTATTTTCGTTTCATGCGAGGCGAAGCACGGCGTTCAGTTCCGCCACTCAACACGCAACGCCTCCAGAATTTAGCGATAAATGTGTGTGAATTGTATGTGTCAATGTAGCGTCTTACACTAGGTTCCCTCTGTCTACCCTGCTGTATGCTGATTTATTTAACGGTTTACATAACGGTTTTTTTATTTAGTATTTATTACCTGCTTTAATTAAAATTGGCCTAGAGATAAACACATTCAAAAAACTTACTAAAAGTGATATGTTGGTATTTCATCATTTTATAAGTTATGCAGAGTATTCAGAAAACGATAACAAACGAGTGCACCACTTGTGTTTACGTTCACAATAAAATGTGCAAAATTATTCAAACTTAACTTAATTTTCCATATCAATAAAAATATTAAATATTTCAAATCTAAAAAATAAATAAAAGACAGTAGCTATTTCTGTTTTAGTAAAATATGAGAGAAAGCAAGTAAGATCCAATAAAGTCTTAAGATAAAGATCAAATGTAACAGAAAACTTCAAGGCAACCTCATCCTTCAAAGAGATGTAACTACTTACTTTCTTGTGTGAAAATTGAGTTTCATTTTTCGAAACGTTCCTATTTTATCAATAACCCTTTGTACCCACAAATCTTACTCGCATGTATTGAACAATAACTTTTTCATATATATTAACTAATACTTTTACTAAACATATGAGAAATAAATCAAATATATTTCTCCCACAGAATGTTATTTGATGTTTGCAAAGATAAATGTGAGACTTGCGTCTTATTCCGGTCTTTGATTGAAAAATAATAATCTTTGCTATACAAGGTACCGTAACTAAGAAGTATTTCTAAAAACATACCTACTGATGCACTAAATAGATAATTCTTAACTCTCTAAGAGCATCTCTAAATAAGTAATTTAAAAAACCATACTCTAGCCACGAGAAAAAGAAAAAAATCCACGTCTTCTACTCCAAGAAAACGTAAAGGATGATGTGATAATAAATATTCAACGGGATCGGTGATTCTAATGTCCGTTGATTAAACCCATATGAGACTTACAAATTTTTATAAGAAGACGAAAATCGATATAATAAATACTACCTTTCATTTAAATGTCAAAGGTTAAACTTTATCTTTTATGTATTTATATTACAACTAGCGGCCCGCCCGCGGCTTCGCCTGCGTGAACTACGTTATTATTAATTTCTGTCCATGAGTACCTACGTCCTATATGTGACGTCCATGCAAAATTTGAGATTCCTAGCATTTGTAGTAACGAAGTTTTATACAAACTTTCAACCCCAAAAACAACCCCTTAGACGTTGAATATTGCAAATTCCCGTCTTAGCGAGCACTTGCGTCCTATAAATAACTCCTATGCAAAATTTGAGATTCCTAGCACATGCAGTTTCTAAGATTTCGTGATGAGTGAGTGGCCTTTCGATTTTATATATATAGATAATTTAATTTGCAATTTTGGCATTATAATAATAATAAACTACTTTATTTATCACAATTTACAGTTTCCTAAATGCAAGTTATCTTAGCACAGGTTAGCTATACAGTTATTGCAATTGTTGTAGATACCACTACTGCCATACTAGGAGACCTGTATTACCCATATCGAAATTTCTATACTATTATTAGAAAAATTGCCGTTAGTGATATCGTAACAACTTCTCATAGAAGATTATAGGTATATAAATTTCTTGTTTCAATATTACATTCAATAAGTCCGTATACGACCATACTAAACCTCGTCTCTATGAGAAGCACAAAGAAAATCAATGTCATATACAGTTATCTATTGAATGAGATGAACAATTTAGTTGGCCCACTGACACCAACATTGTTCCGTACACGCTCATTATAGAGTACCGTTGTAAGCTTCGAGAAATGTTAGTCATTTGTTTTATCTGCTATATACATACATACGTACATACATATATACTTAATGTTAATTAACTATCCAGGACGAGTCCCACAAACTGTTCAAATATATTAAGCATACTTATTTGCAAATCTTAAGTAAACAACTCTATAGCGGTGAATGTATTTTTGAAATTCAATATTTTTACTACTTCATTTTTTACACAGAAAGATCGAAACCAAAAACAAAGAAAATATCTCTAATAATCCCATGTATGAATTATTTTTATGAATTATCATTTTAAAATGAAACATATTGATCTGAATTTTATTTACGAGAGATACTTATAAACATTCGATTCGCAAATGTTCTTATATAACATTACATTATATTTATTTATCAATATAAGTTTAAATGTAATTATATTAATACATAAACTAGAAAGAACATTACTAAATTACAAGTGCTTCTTTGAAAACCTTATTATACAACGTTTTGCATTTAATCGTGCTAATTTATGGTAGTGATGCTGACAAGTCCCATTATATCTATAAGATTACAATATAATTTTATTTATATTGTAGTTATGTTTAATGCACTAATATGAAACCAAAGCTCACTCAAATAAAAGAAATAAAAACCTTTACAAAAATAAAAGACTAAGCTTGTTTGTTTACTTCAAAAGGTTAAAGGCCTTATGCTTTTTGCACATACATATGTATACAAGTTAGTATGTACTGGAGAGAAGATTGAAGTTTTGTATAGCATATATTAACAGTTCAAACTCAATGCTCTACAATTAACGAGTCATTTATTTTGATTTCGTTCTAGCTACATGTAAAAATGTAATAAAATCTATGATATACAGTTTAAAATAATTTTAGTTTTTTAATTTTTAATTTATATAGAAATAAAAAACTTTTTCATTTTTAGGAAAGAAATGTTTTTTTTATTGTATTAGGCTTTAATAGAGTAGTTAAAACTATATTTTCATTTAAAGTGGTGCTGACATAAACACTCCGTATATATTTTTTTTACAGTTTCACTCCGTATCCCACATATAGCAGGGTAAGCAGATAGAGCAGATAGATAAAACAGTCCGTTCTCCACCTTCCATTGAATTTTTGAGGCATGTTGAGTAACGGAATTCAACGCCGCGCTTTGCCTTGATATCAAACCGAAGAAATTTAAATATTATTAAACAATTATTCATCCTTCCGAATGGGGAACCAACCCACAACATCGCGTTTACAATCAAATCACAACGGCCTCTATTATATTTTATTATCTTTTATTCCACATAATTTTTCTCTGCAAGTTATGAAAATAAATATTTAATTTTAAAAACCGTATATCATACGTATATAGCTGCACTAATAGGGAAATGTCAATTTTATATTGAATAAAAAATATTAACATATAAACGAGTAAGTAGTCCGCGATATGTAGTTCAGTAGGTATCAAGTATACAAATATAATGCACTTGTACAACTACCATTTTATTATTTATGCTTTAATAAAAAGTGTTATATAGAATACTCGTATATTGAACGGCATTCCCATAAGGCCAGTAACTATTTAAAACATCAATAAGACGAGAATTTTTTCAGGTTCTGTGCAGAAGACTACAGAACCTTCCATATTTGTGTGTGTGTGTGTGTTATATTTTTTTTTTAATTCGACAATCTGGGAATAATCACTACTATCAATACATTATAATTAAGAAAAATGCATAATATTCGAACCTTATTTTAGTATAGCAAATATATAACAATAGTTTATTAAACTTTTAGTTATAATATAACTGTTAAGTCCTAAATCTAATTTATTTACCTCTAGTGTACCTAAGTAGTTAATAAAATTATTTGAGGAAACAACAACAGTATATGAATAATATTACAAACAAGAGTAAAAATCGTGTCTCAATAGATTGACGCCATAAAAACCTGATTCACTCTATCTCTCTATCCATACCTTCCATACCTATATTATAAATTCGAAAGTAACTCTGTCTGTCTGTCTGTCTGTCTTTTACGCAATCAGGGCCAAACCGCTAATTCAATTGTGATAAAATACTCACATAGAGATACTTGAGGGTCTTGGGATGAACATAGGATACTTTTTTTCTCATATTTGTTATATTTTCGATATATACTAATATATTAAAATACTTATTAATTTGACATGTAGAATTTGAAATTTATTCTGCCATGTTAATAACAACCGTCGCTAAGCAACGATTTGCAACGTTTGTTGTTAGAAAACGTCACCCAAAATAAGCTTGCTTAATGCATCTGCATCTCTATTGAAAACTGAAAATAATTTCATAAATATATTTAATAAATATTCGTATAGTTCAAGCGGGCGTAGCCGCGTTCGGGTCCACTAGTTTTAACATAAATAGTAAGGTGCGATTATTTATCATGTTGTTAATATTATCTATAGCTTTGAGCTTAACGTTATACGAGTACATAGTTGCGACCTTCACACTGCCACCGATATGATTGTCAGATAAAATAGATAGAAAAAAACTAATAATAAAGAAGAAAAAAAACGAAACTCATTCCACAATACAAATGTGACCGCAGAGTTTTTGTTTAATTTAACATTGTATTGTGTGTACGTATTTATTTTTACTTATTTGAGTGATGTAATCGAATACTTATAATAATTACTTATTTGAATGATAGGTAGATATAGTAGAGGATAGGTTAAAGTATGGCTGACATGGCGCAGGGCCACAAGGCTGTGACTGTAACGCGGCGGTTGTAGTTTCGATTCCCACTCAGGGAATCTCCGTCACGTAATACGCAATGCTTCGTAAAATTCGGCGGAAAGTGAGGATCGGAGTGCGTTAACGCTAGGTTCCCTCTGCCTTCCCTGCTATGTGCGGGATACCGCGTGAAGCTGAGAAGTATACGTGTATATTTTTAAACTACCTACGTGTTATTAATTATCACGCTTTTGAAAATAGCGTTGTTTATTCAAATTCGACTCGAAAATTAATTTAGAATGTACATATAATAAAATATAAATTTGGTTATTCGAATTGAATATTTATTTTTATCTTTTTCATAGATCTTAATGCATTTTTCGAGACATTGCATATTTGGTGAGCATTGCTATTTATTATAAATAGATTATTAGTATTACACACAAAAAACCTATTTTATAAGCTTTTTAAGGTCAAGCGCTTAAAAGTTTTAAGAATTGTTAATCACTAAAAATATTTAACTTATTACTTGTACACGTACCAAGATAAATTTTATAAAAAGACTTTATTATCAATCTATTTTTTTTTCAAATTATTAGTTATAAAATATACGAATGTATAAATAATATACTTAATTTGTTCAAATTAATATTCAAAAGTTTAATTGAGGAAGAATACAGGAAATCGATAGTTTATAATTATATATATTAATTTAAATTTTTTATATCCATTGAATAGTAATGCGTATAAGATGTCATTAACATCACATAATTATATATAAATAATCAATCGTTAACGGCTCAAAGGTTACGAGTAGATACATCATACGTACGAGTATGAGGTTGTTTACATAAGGATGTCTAATTTTTCTAAACTTTATATATTCTATCACTATTTTTATAACATCACTCTTTTTATTATATAGTCACTCGCTTGAACCACACGATTAGTTATTTACTAATTTGGAATTGCTTTCGTGTACTAGCAACATTGTCATTTTAAAGGATATAAATTTTAAAAAATAGTTTTAGCTAATTAAATAACAAGCACAATAATTAAATAACAATAACAAGTCATTTTTAATTGATAAATTTTTTTCATTTATGAATAGATTCAAATAAAACAAACACTAAATGTCAAGGAATGTTTGTCTTAATACAATAGTGAAAATTGCATTTAAATTGGTTCAGCCGTTTCTGAGATTAGCATGCACGAAGTACAAATGCACAGACAAATAAACAAACAAGCAAAGAGACAAACCCAGCACGCAGCGATCACAATTTGTGATTGTAAACGCGACTGGCCGTGGGATCGATCCTGACTCGAGGAAATGAAATGTGTCTGTGAGTGTAGTTTCTTAACACTAGGTTCCCTCTGCCTACCCTGCTGTGTGCGGGATACAGCGTGCACGACTGCCAATAATTTGTTTAACTCATAATTACAGAGGTAAGGGAGGTGAGAACTATACAACCTATAGCTGATGCAAACTAACAAATGCTGGTTAAAATAAAAATAAAAAAATGATGGCCAAAACCGGCTTTGTTTATTGCATAAGCCTATATGCATTTAGGTCGCGAAACCAGTAACGGTTCAACGACCTACGTTTTTAATTCTTACACAGTATAAGTACAAAATGAATTAAAGGAATAGTAGAATTAAAGGAATATTAAAGTATCACTTAATTTGATAGCGAGACATAATTTTTTTATACATTTTTTTTATATTAATACCAGTAGAATTACTGAGGTACTACGAGTAATTATGGATTGAATTATTCAATTGTGTTTCAAAGTAGGTATAGTAAGTACAAACGGAACTGGACGACTTATTGTAATAAATAAATAATAAGCAATTGTAATTGCAAAATATTAAATTATCATAATAAAACGACCAAAGTCGCTCGATAAGTTTTTTTTTTTTTTCAATATGCATACGAGTATGTGGAAGGCGCGTTGTATGATCCGCTGTATTACATAATACCGTATCAGACAAAAATCAGACAAAATGTCTTCCTAACGTCAAGTCAGATTACAATTCGACTGAAATAACTTACGTCGTAATGTAAGAATAAATCTAAACTAATACTATCTGTACAATGTACATGCTAGTTACCAATTTTCATAATTCTAGATCAACGCGAAATACCTTATTAATATTGATTGCCTTCATAGTGTCGAAATACGCGTTTTTCACTATTTAGGGCTATTATTTTTTAGGATTTTACCACAAATTTACAGTTTTAGTACTATCTGTAGATGCCAGCTGCTAAATTACATAAATCTAGGTTAACCGAAAGTACCCTATGAATTTTGATTCTCTTTATAGTGTCAAAATAGGCGTTTTTTGCGATATAAACGACCATATCTTTTTTCTAAGTAAATATAGAAATATGCTTTAATCAGGAAATTATGGGGCCATATATCT
>HE670485.1:416324-530721 GCA_000313835.2 Heliconius melpomene melpomene | reverse complement strand
GTTAAATTCTTTTACAAATTGTCGTGCAGTTTCTTAGCAAAAAGTCAGTCGTATGCTTAAATGAGTTTAGACAAAATGGAGTGCTGAACAACGTTATCGACGATCATGTGCAGCTCGTTACAGAGTCTTTAAAGAAATAGAAGATTTTTTTTTCCTCTATTTCATTTAACTGAAATGTAAATATTAATTTTGTATATAATTTTGAATTCATTTATTACTTTAATCTATAATATTTTTATACGAATTAGACATAACGTCTAGCAGAATAACTTTCAATCCAGAAGTGTGCCCACATGTGTCCAGTTTTATTAAATTCCGTGATAGAATATTCCCAAACAACACTATGTGCCTCATAAGTTGGGCACACTCGAAGTTCAAACAGGATTTCAAATTTAAACTTTTCCCTCGACTGACGTTACAATAAATGGACATTTATTCACACGGAGCAAAACATTCCTAACTATATTCATACCTTACAGCTGGACTAATTAACGAGCAGAGTTGCGAAAATAGCTTGACTTAGGTATACTATGCACGTATCAGTCAGTGTAAAATGATGAATTATTTATATAACACTAGCGATCGAACCGTGGCATTACACGCTTGAATTGTAGGTATATTTAGTTAATAATTAAAATAATATTAATTTTACTTTCATTACCACAGAACTAGTAATATTATAATGACAGATATATAATAAAAAAATGCAGAATACCAAAATATTTTCAAAATATGTAAATATATAAACAAAAATAGTAATTTGAAGTTTTATAATAATTTGTCGAAGCAAAGCCTCCGTGGCATTACACACGCAATCTCAATCACATAACAAGGTGAACCCTTATGGGAACAACCCAATTTAGTCGTATACAAGTTTATTTGGGTATCTATCCGTAGGGCATTATAATAAATGAAAGGGCAAATTCGCGACCTCACGTTCATATTGAAATTTTATTTCTATGAAGTCTCTATTAATTTATTAATAACAAATGTTAGTATTTTGAAATATTATATTAAATCAATCGAATGTGACTATGACAATAATAATGAAACTCTCCTTTGTATACCCAATAATAGGAGTAATAATAATCAAAAAAATAATATAATTCAACAAAGAAGAAAGTATACAGTATTATAAGAATACAGAGTATAAAATACAAGTATACATCCAATTGCTATATTAGTTTTTTATATAAAAATTCAATTGCCAAATTCCATTAAGTACCTACGCTGTGAGTGAGAAGTGTAAAATACGTTATTATTAAGTATATTAAAAGCTTGCAAATTATATATTAAGATAATTCTTTTTTTACAAATACATGTAATTATTAAGAAGCTAGAGGATAGTTGTAGGCACAAAGTGTGACTGTAAACGCGACTGACTGTGGGTTCGATTCCTACTCGAGGAAATGAAATATTTATTTAATTTTATATTTCCATTTCTTCGCTCTGGTGTCGAGGCAAACGGCGGCGTTGAGTTCTGCCACTCAACATTACTTTCTAAATATTTAATTAAACATTCTTCTATACCGTATGTAATTTTATGTAACGCAAACAGGTGCATACATCTGTAAACGGCCAGAAAGGTACAAGAAGCCATAAAACAAACCAACGTGTTGCAGGGACCGTCGCGTCGTCAGGTTGCACGCATATAAAAAATTTAATAGCTTTTAGGATACAACCCATAAAAAATACATATTAAAAATGAAATTTACTCATTACAAAGTTTGAATATTTTTTTTACAAATTCAAATAATCTTGTTAATTTCTATTTGGGTATTTTCGTTGTAAAAGTTCTTTATGTGGTTAATAATTAGAATAGAAATTCTGGTGGAAGGACCAATAAAAAAAAAACTACTCGATTTGGTCTATGAAAATAGCCAATTAAAATTATGTTTACTACAGATATCTTTTTTCCACGTTTAAAAAAATAATAGAAATAATAAAAATTTTGTTATAGCTACATTTTGTAGATATAATTTTATCACAATATTATTTATTAAAAATATAAAAGAAACGTGATTTCCATAAATTTCAAAATAAGCAAGAAATGGAAAAGGGATCATAGATCAATCTAAACTCATTCTAATAGCTGATGAAATAAGAAAAGATTTATAGTAAAATCCAACAAAAGGGTCTGGTCCGCACTAATAAATCTACGTACGAAACAATTCGGCTCAGACAATTTGTTAGCAGACAAAGACATCCCATCCGATAAAATTATTATTGCCAAAGATCATCTTATTAAGCTAAAAAAAGCTAAGCTAAAAAGTTTAAAAACTAAGCTAAAAAGCGAAACAAAAATTTTGAACTGTGGAACGTTTAATTTCTATACTTTAAGACACAAACGCTAAGGAACAAGTCAAAGTTGATCTTAATTAATTTCTATAATATTTTCATAGAGTAAGAAGTCAACTTCTTTGTAAAATTTAGATTTTTTAGGCCATCGAAATAACGGAGGTAGGAAACGGAGTGTTTTAACACTAGATTTGATGAGTGAAGTGAGCCCCTTAGTAATTAAATTATTATTAAACACATTAAATTTAAACACAAAGTTTAAATATTTTAGATATTTAATTTTGTTAGTGATTGGTTAAGCAGTTAATATGTTTATCATGTTCAATTTGCAAATGTCGTTTCAATAGAATAGTTGACAATAGAAGCAAGGCTAATGTTATTTTATTAAAGCTAATTTATGAATAGAATGTAGTATCATTATAATTATGCTGTGTATTTCCATTGAATGTTCCCTTACATCATTATATATTTTTATGAATAATTCAATAATTATTGAAATAATTAATGAATAAAACTATCACGATCCATCTATAACTTTTTTATAGATATGTAAAGAAATCAAACACCTCGAGGCTTTTACTGAACTTATATTTCTTCCAGGGCTAAATACCATTAGACTTGTACAATTTATATCACAGGACTTTTACAGAACTTATACTTCTTCCAGGGCTAGATACAATTAGGCTTCTACAATTTATATCTCAGGACTTTTACAGAACTTATACTTCTTCCAGGGCTAGATACCATTAGGCTTGTACAATGTATATCTTAAATTATAATACAATATTTTATTCTAGAGGACCACTTTCCTCTTCAGCTCCAAATCTAATAATGCGCATCAGAATTTTCAACACATCAAGCGTCGCGCTAGTTCTATGTATAAATTTTCAAATATATCTTTTTATTAAACAAAGAGGTTGATTTACATTTTTCTATAACAAATTATCGTAAATATAAAAACTATTTGTATAAAATCATTACAGATATGTATATTATTTTTTTATTTTACAGCTAAATACCAAATAGATGTTAGACGTTCTATTTTTGGTAACCTAAAATCACTTATTATAGTAAGGACAAAAGAGCTGAGATCACCTTTTTTATCTTCCCCTTTTCGCTTGGACGAGCCTTGTGAGAGAAGAGAATTATTGCTGCGAAGAAAAACCTGTGAAGTTAATCGAAGGTCAGGAAATGGCGATACTGATAAATTGAGAGCCTAAAATAAAAAACATACATCAAAGAAAACCATAGATTATATGGTTATTAAAAAATTATATACATATACAAGCATATTCCTTACCGATTGAATTGTAGGTCAATATGAAGTACAACTCACCAAGTTGACAAATTTAAATATGCAAATTTCATTTTGTATGACATGAAGTAGGTACAAATATAATATTTGTAAGGATTTCATTCTATGAAATACTTATAAGTTCACTTCAGATTTTTTTCTTCATTTGAATTATTATTTATATATAAATATATTTTATATATAATATAGTTTTTATTTCGTGCCAAATTGTATAACTGTAGATGCAGTTGAAGTATTCTGTGCACAGGTTTTGAAAATGCAGCGAATTTCATATAAAATGCAGCAAAAATAGGTAAATATCTATTATTTTCACTTACGTCATATAACTAAAAATCCCATATTATAGTTGTTTACGCAAATAACAAAATATTACCCACTAGCTATTATAATGACAAGATATGGAGAGCTATAACACTGTTCCGTCCAAAGCTCTTATAAAATTTAATGTTACGGTCATGTTCCTGCGAAGCAAGTTCCCCGACACGGTGATATCACATCTAAAACTTTATCTTGTAAATAAGTTCGGAAACAATAATATTAAAATGTTCTCAGATATAACAAGTATTTCGGTATGTGAATTAAACTATGTGGATTTGAATATTAAGATTTCAGGGAAATGGCTAAACTTTTAAGTGTTTTGGTTTCATAGTCTTTGCATACGAGTATTATAGCATGTTATTCACCTTTTTGGACATTTTTTTTTAACACAGACATATTTCCGGTTTGATTTTTGTAGTTTATATTTATATTTCGACTATAAGATAAAAGTAAACGTCTCATAAATATCTGTCCAAGTGGAATTATGTAATGGTTCTGGGATCTAATCCCTACAAGCACGAATGTGCTTGTAGGGATTAGACTATAACGTCTAAATCAAAATAGATTCTACAATAATAAATCAGTCAAACGTTTATCGATTTAACAATTCAAGAATAAGAGCTTTGTCTGTTAAGCGAGGAGAGTTGTCTGTTAAGCCTGGCGTCTGTACCAGCGCGGCGCCCTGAACGAACTCTAATGGCCCGTTAGTAATGCCCGCCAGTCGCGTTGTTAGCAGCTCTCGCCATACGATTTCGAGATCTGTAGGTTTCTAAGAATCAGATACGTTTATTAGGTATTTAACCTATATTTTCTTATTTTCACGCTGTATCCCGCGTGTAAGAGTGTTAAGATAAACTGCTCCTCACTTTCCGCCGATTTTTGGAGACATTATGTGTTGGGTGATGGAACTCAACGACGCTTTGGCTCGTTTGCTCTTCTTTGCACCAGAGCGAAGAAATAAAAATAGTATATTTTACATTTCCTTGAGTGGTAATCAAATCCACAATATGTCGCGTTCACAAGCTTGTGCCGCTACCCCACGGCTGGCCTCAAAATATATTTTCTTATAATGGTTTCCTTTCTAGCAAAAAGTGTTTAAATCATTACTAAAATAGAAAAATATTATTTATGCGTGGGTGCGTGTACCAAAATTTAAAGATATAATACAATATTTTTGAAAAAAAAAGCATAATATAAATTTTAATTTAAAAATAATGTTGAAAATACTTTAACTTAAACCACTTTTGATTAAACATATTTTTTAAATTGTCGTTATATACCACACGAGTTACAAGAAAAGAGGAATTGAATGTATGTTTACACTTTGCATATTAAAATATCGATGCTTTCCTAGCAACTGAATTTCTAACTACTTTGGTATTTCTAGTGATGAAATAACATAGTCTGGAAGGAATATTGCCTTAAGTATCCATACATATACGAGTATATACCTATGTACATATTTATATATATTATATGTTATCTTGCTATATTTACCGATGATAATATGCTGTGTTTTACTCTTCACAATGCTTCCGGAACTCAGCGGAAAGTGGGGAACGGAGTGTCTTAACACTAGGTCACTTGTGCCTACCCTGCTGTGTGCAGGATGCAGCGTGAAGCTGATTTTTTTATAAGAGATTATGTTTATGAAATTTTATTGTTTAATGTACTTACAATTGTTTTATATTTTATAATTTTCAAAGCTTATCTATAAAAAAGTTGATCTAAGAGGCGATCAACAATGTCCACAGACGGCACTCAAGTAGTTGATATCGGAGCAATTTGGAACTTACTACATCAACTTGAATATTGATTGAGTAAACTTATAACATCCGCTTCAACAAACTTTGATTATGAGTTACAATATTACAGTTTGTTAAACTGAATAACAACTTAGGACACCATATGTATTTACTTATCTAAAATACCAATTATTTTTTTTTTATAATATATTATTATTTCAATGGTAATTAACTTAATTAACAATTTATAAGATATTTTTATTTCAATGATATTGTTTCAGTAGGGGAGATTGGGTACGGTAGTAACAGGCTTACAGGTAACAGCCCGAATATTATCGAAACTAGCCATGTTAGTGGCCTTAGGTATTGTGACACGATTGCTAATGTTGTGTTACTTTTCCCGCACTACCTATGATTTACTATTCCCGATATACCTATACCTGGTAGGGGATCTTGTGTTTTGAAAACTCGAGTTAAGTAATCAAGAGGTAACTATTATTTATATAGATTTATTTAGGTACACTGCTTAGTTGCCCCTAGATGTTGTTGATTTGTTAAAGTACATATTTTGATTCATTTTTATTAAGTTTTTTGTTTATGTTATAACTTATGTTACAATCGTCCGTGGTATGAAATATTCCTGACAAACTGTTCTGTTCTAATAATCATCATCAATTACCTACACTTTTACCTCTACGGCTTTGATCATTGCTTATGTTTAAGCTTTGTAAAAGGAAAATGAAAATTGCTACATCCGCACCCAGTCTACCCTAATCATGATTCTGTTTTTGTCTTTTGGCTCAAGCATGAAGGTGCTTTGAAAAAATATCAATAGTAAATTAATCTAAAACTCATTTGTGCTAAAAATAATAATGTCTGCATTTTAAATGTTTTGAGTTTTCAACAGTCAAGCTGTTACTGATGTAGCTGATACGTCAAAATCACACCATTATTTTAACTTATTATTTTACATTACTATTGTGGCGCCGGTCCTAAGGTTTAATTACATGCGATGACTTCACATTCAAATACAAAGAAAGCTAATTGCTCTGCCCAGTATACAATTTCTCAAAACTAGCAGAGAATAAACTCAAAAGTGTCCATGTTCAAAAATTATATAAATATACCTATTTGGAACTAATATAGAGCATAAATTGATATTAATAATTTTAAATCTTACATTATTTTTATTAATAATGCAATGAATAAAAATATAAATGATAAAATTTGAATTTGAATTTGAATTTATAAATGATACCGTTCTGGATCAAATTACATCTGACGACCATTGAGTTGTAACGTGTTAATAATGAGCAAATACATGATCTTGACGTAAATTACCCTGTAAAATATCATGCATGCATCAGGTTATCAGGTTATTTTCACAATAATTATTTTGTTATTTTTTTCTTTTGTGAAAATAATCACTCTTTTACCATTGATCTTAGAAACACAGAAAAATGTCTTCTTTATCATCATGAAATATTTGATATAGGTACCTAATATTATATTAAAAATATTTGATATTGTAATTTTTTTGCTCTGGTAACGAGACAAACGTTGCGTTGACAAACTCACAACATACAATGTCTCCAGAATTCGGCGGAAAGTTGGCAACGGAGTGTTGGCACGGGATATAGCGTGAATGTAAATTTTATTATATACAATGATGGACATACAAACATTAACAAATTTTATAAAATAATTCCTCCAAAAACTCATTCGTGGCTGTAAAACACTGTAAGATAAAACAAATTTATAAATTTACAAAAAATAAACATAGATTTTAACAAATAAATAAATAGCCTATTTAGTCTAGTCTATTTAGCCTATTTAGTTAGTAAATGGACTATTTAGTCCAGACAAAAAATAAATGCCCTCTGATGTTCATGACATATATTATAATATTTGTTTCGAAATATAATCCTAGGTTTCGTAAACAAACAATAAAAGTTATATATTAAAAATCCCACAAATGAAAATATCAATAGAGCTTTTGACATATTTTTATCTTTTCTGAGTACGTAAAGAGATTATTTTATTAAAAAAAAACAAGCAAATTAATAATATATATATATGAAATATTATATATTAATAGTACCTATACGTTATAGTATTAGAACTATTAATTCAATCCCAGAGCATATATTACATTTGAAATGTATGCCCCTTGCGGCAGAATGTTGCAAAAGTATTTAAAATTTTTATGTTTGAATAATTTAGGACGAGTTCTAATTATCTGGAGTGTTTGCGACAACACTTCGTGTGAGATATTCGGGTTATTCACGTGCTAGCATATTTTTAGTGGCGTCGTGTAATTGGAATGTTTACTGGCCATTTTAATATTAAATTAGATAATATTTAAATAAAAAAAAACGTTAATATTTGTTACAAAATAAACAATTTATTTATTAAATTATTTGAAAATGTATATGTTTGTCAAACACACTGCTTAACTATACAGCGAGCTTAAATTAATTATAATCTGTATAGTAATAATCTTTATATTTAATTTTATTTTTTAAGCATTTATGTAATATAAAGTACAGTTTTATGTAATATAAACAATATACATATTAATAAAATACATTTCACGAAGATTGTCATTTATCTATCGATGTTTCAGAACACGAGTGGTATAAGAGCAAACAATGGCGGTTGTAGGGTTTGTATTTGCGAGTGTAAATTGAAACATGTCGAGAGTTAATTGCGTCCAACGTCGTAGAGGATCCGCTCCCTCTGGCCCTCTAAAGGATAATCCGTCGGTCCCTCCTGCTTGCTAAAATAATAATGGTACTGTAAATTATAATATTAATCATATTAATAAAATAAAGCATTAAAGTTTTGTGTTATATTTTGTTCTGAAATTTAAACAATTTTAACTGTGATAACATTTTAATTGGTGATTTATTAATATAATTGTAAATAGGTTTATGTAAAAAAAAAATAATTGACTTAAAATTGAAAGTAACGTTCTTAATTATTCTTAAGCATGATTTTAAGTAAGACATCCAGCTAAATAAAAGCTTTTCAGGATTTACAGATTGAAAAAACATAAAACATTTTTTGTCGAAGGACTAGTCGAACGTCTTTATAATGTCTAGATCTAATATTCTTAAAGCAAATAAAATAACAAATAACTATAAACATATAAATAAACTTTAATACGATTCTAAAACAAGAATAGAATAATAAGTACTAGTTAAGACCTATTGTAGAATATTAATAGTTGTAAATTGAATATGACATCTGTTAATTGTGAGCTCAGTTCAGAATAGGTTCGCAGAAACAGTGACGTCCGATTTAGTATTCATTTGGAATAACGAAAATTGAATAGTTCTAAATCAGCTATACACCACAATAGTTAAAGATTAACATTGTTCCATTTTGGCTATTTATATTAATATTGATATATTTCTATTAATATTGATATATTTTGTTTAAGTTGTATAAATTTAATATAATTGTATGTAGGTAAAGGGATTATTTGTTTAAATATTTATTAGATATATTTGTAGAAAGTATTTTAGTAGTACATTTTTTATATTATATAGTTATTTATAGCGTACAATACAAAGATTGTGTTTGTTAATTTACATAGAATTAATATTTGTGTTTTGGATTGATATATGTAAATATAGAATCCAGGGCAGTACGCGAAGCAACTAAGATATCGTTGGCGGCAGTTTCATATAATAATTATGTCAACAGACTTTTAACTATATATTAATTTTATGTAATCTGTTATGTCATTTTTACACCATCATTAAACTTTTGCATTAATTATCAGTTGAATTCATTGAAAGTATTTTTATCTTCTTTGCTTAATTGATGTGAAGGACATCACACTATAACTGTCATTTTATTTATTCTGTACCAAATCAATAATTTAGAGCAACTAATACTTTTTTCTCTCTGATGTCGAGGACCTTCAGAATTCGGCAAAAAATGGTTAACGAAAGTATGTTAATGAGGCCGAAATAATTAGGTTCCCAGATTCCCTCTATCTACTAAACTATGTACGGGGTACAGCTAAATAAAATAATAATAAAAAAAAACAAAAAACCATATAAAAGTAATATTTATAATATTATTTTACAAAGAAACTTGAACAGAAAAGTTCATCAGACACAACTAAAAGCTATCAAAAGAACTAAAAGTGCTATATAAAAACATAATACAAAAGACATACGAGTACTGTGTGCCACAAAAGTAGTTATCCTCCCACAGATATACATAAAAAGTATGAATCTTTAAAACTGTTGTTTGCGTCGAAATTTCAAATAGAAACCATTTTCGAATAATGAAACAATTCATGTTCATAAAAACAACTACACTGGATAGAATACAACGAGGGAAGCGCGAATGCAAACTCTATCGCGATTCATGTTTAATTGAGAAAAAATAGCGCTCGTTGTTTTATTTTTCTAGCTTTATTTCCGAATGGGCAGTTAAGAGCTTGTGCACTTCTTTCTTACTTGTAGAAAAAAAATCAATCCATTACTTCCTTGCTAAAGTGGGATACCATTTTAGGAGGGAAGTAATGGAATGATTATAATTAATAATAAGACTGTTTATTGTGATTATTTTGTTTATTAATAATTGTTTATTATTCTAGGTAGTGCGGGCGAGAATTTGACACAGAAAAATCGGGGATGTGTGTTATAAAAATATGAATTCATTTTTTTCTATGCGCGGCTATACCCGCTTCTTACACTATAATTTTTAAATGTATTCAGAGGAAGAGAATGAACGGACGGATGAACGGACGGGCAGACGAACGATAGATTTTTTTTACTGTTTTATTAAATATAGATGATTTTTATTTAGTGGTACATACATTTTCAAACTCTTTATATGAAAAATAATATATGAAACATTAATTAATTACACATATATATATTTGACATGACTTTTTCACGAAAAGTAATAATATTTTGGTAAAATGTAGTACCTAGTCTGAACGAATAATATTGAAATATCAGCGAGTCATTTTAACATGATAACTGTTTGCATAGTTTTACAAAACTTATGACATGGTTACAATTCAATCGATTGAAAAACATTCAATTAAAACATTCGATGATTTTTACAATGTGGAATAAAAAATAAATGAAAACAGATAACATAGAATTGTTCACTCAATTATTTATTGACAAAACAAATAAAAGCTGCAACCTTCTCTGGTTGCCATATATTTAGAAATTTTGTGTGGTATACGGATATAAACGTCGCGAGTTGTTTAACCAGATAGTTGAAACGTCTAACTTTTAAGCTTTCAGCGTATAACAACATTGTTTATATATTCAACTTATTATCAACGAACTAAAGTCAGCAAATTCAAATTTAAATGAAACTCGGAATAGGAAATAAAATAGATCCCATCGATACAAAGAAAGATATAAGAGTAAGTACCTATATACATATGTGCAACCTATAACCTACACGAGATGAAGTCAATATCAATCTAAGAATTCAAACAAACGCATGTTCTTGTTTCAATATTAATGGATATTATATATTTTAGATATTTTTTAAAGGCCAGTCAAAATTTTCCACCGGTCAATTTTCATTTTCTTCGCTCTGGTGTCGAGGCAAAACGCAGCGGTGAGTTCGGTCACTCAACACGCAATGCCTCCAGAGTATGGCGGAAATTGGGGTGTCTTAACACTAGGTAGGTTCCCTCTGCCTACCATGTTGTGTGCAGGGTACAGCAAGAGGCTAATACAGATATCTTTTTCTTTTTATCCTTTTAAACACAACGTTTACAAACTTTATATTAATGAGTGTATATGAGAAATAAGCATTTCGACATTTAATACGAAACTAAACAAATACGAAAGCTGTAAGCCGTATTTTATTCCTGTGGAATATTCGTGTAAATGTTCCGAGCAAAAATAAGTGCAAAAGAAGTAAAACACATTGTTATTGTTGCGTAGATTAAGTTGTGTCGGGCTCAGTCGGTGGCCGTGTTTCATGAGATAACAGCCTGGATTTTTCTAGTTTATTCTTTTTAAATCTTACTTTTATTCACAGCCTACCCAAAAGCCGTGATATATGGTACATATGGAAAATTTGTAACATTATTATGTTTCCTTTTATATTGTTTTCTTTTTTTGCTTTCTTATATTTCTTATTTGAAATAGAGTTATTTAGGTTCACACACGGAATTAATATTCTCAGTACATTTTTCTATAAATTCACTCGTGCTCGACAACATTTGCAACAGCTCATATTCGTATATGAAGAGTGGGACGACCCAAATATATTTCACACGTAGCAAAGTCGTAAAAGCTTAATGGATTCAATTAGAACTCGCTCCACATTCTGCAAGTGGCAAATTTATTTTAAAATTTGAAAGCATAAAACTGGAAAAGTCCATAGTTGGTTACCTAACGAAACATTGGTGTGGACTGGAATAACTTCAAATAAGGTAATACACGCGAGAACGACAATGTTTTCACTTTGTTTTACTTGTTTTTGTTCATTCTCACGAATACTCCACAGGGGTAATATATACAGTAGGGACCCTGCCTTGTTTGCCGCGGGTTTTCATAAAAAGATCTCGCAAATATTTTGTTTTCGATATTACATGTTCAATAATATTAAGTTTCCGTATTATCAGAACATAAGGATTATATCACAAATATAATAATGTATTGAGTAAATTATTATTTTAATTTAAATTTAAAAACGCAGTATATATAACGAAACTTGTGTTAAAAACCAGGAGTATTTATTTTAGGATAGGCAAAGGAACTCTAGGAACCTAGTGTTAAGTCCGTTCACAATAACATACTTCCGTACCTCATTTATTGCCAAATTCTTGTGCTATGGCCTGTAAGAGTTGCGGATCTCCTCGCTATGCTTTTAATATATTCTCTTCCCTGAGTGGGCATAGACTCACAGCCGTCGTGTTTACATTCACACACTGGAACCACTGCGTCACGACAGTCTCTACGGACAGAAGATATTTAGTATCCTAAAATAATTGGTCAACATGTTTTAAATTAAATCGTAGTTCACAAACTAATACACTATTCCGCCATTTTCCAATAGCAATAAATCTTTATATGAATATCATATGTAGCACATATTCGCGCGCACGATTAGTTACATGCAGATAATTACACATTCCATTTGTCCGGTTGATCCGGTTGTAATCGGTTGGCGTTTGATAAGGGTCGCTCCGTCCCTAGGTGCGATGCTCATTCCAACATGCCTTTAAACCGCACACACATTAAATATTATAAAAAAATTTAAACTAACCATTACACTAATAATATACTCAACTCAATGAAGCGCGGCGTTGAGCTCCGCCACTCAACACGGAATGCCTCCAAAGTTCGGCGGAAAGTGTTGAACGGAAAGATACTTAAACTTAACTTTTTACAATAAGTTCCCTCTGCCTAACCTGCTATGTGCGGGATACATCGTGAAGCTAATATAAAAAAAAAATACTATACTTACATTTGGTTAAAGTATGTGAAATTCAACTAACATTTTTAAAGTTCGATAATATAAAATAACGCCACAAATATAATTGAACAGAATCAAACAATTGCATTCGAGTGAGCACGATTGCGGTCTTACATCAATTTAATCGCTTTGATTATTATAATTTCATTGAATAATCTTTTCATATATGAAATTCTGATGAGTTGTTGTCCATTAAAATATCTATTAAAAATTGCTATATTTTTAGAGTCTATAATTTTATAAAAAAATGAAGTAAAAATAATGTTTTATTTTCCTCAGGTAAATATTATGAGCGAATATTTTGAAAGCCTTATTGAATAAATATACGTAATTTTACGTTGATATTCTTCAAAGAACTTTGATGTTGTCCGTAGCGTTTAATTGTATTGTTCTATAATTATGTCGTGAGAATTTGTAAACATAAACCTTTTTTTTTCAGCTATAAGAAAGATACATAAGCTATAAGATTTACAATAAGAAAGATGTGTCATGTCATGACACCCCGTTCTCCACTTTCCGCCACACTTCATTAACCAGAGCAACAAAATGAACATAATTCACTCCCCCAAGTGGAAATCGAAGACACTACCGTCGCATTTACTATTAAATTGTTTCATCCGTAATGAAATGCAAAATTATAAAAACTAAAAAAATACGAATAACATAACAAAATACTAAATTGAAACGTAAAATACACAAACAAGCAATAAATCATACAGCTTACTAAAAAAAAAATATTTTCACATCGTCCTTGCCATTACATTTTTTATGATATTTTAACAACGTACCTACTTCAAAAAATATTCCAAATTTTATAAATTCACTAACATTTTTATAAGGGTTATCTTCTCTTAAATAAATATAGGAAAAATATACCTGCAAATTAGCTTTTTAAATTTGATTCCACCTTTACGTTCAAATAACCGTAAAACGATCATTGCGGGCAATAAAGAGGTCATCTAATATTTTTTCACTTTTTTCACTGCGTGTTTTATAACTCAATATACATTAGAGGATTCTGAGGAACAGTAAAGATTCAGATTAAATTATACTATTAACACCTTCATTCCTTGAAGTATTTGTTTACAATGTACGGTGTTAAGTTACGCCATCAATACGCAATGTCTTTGAAATAGGCAAATGGGGACTGGCATGTTTTTATGAAGCTTATTAGAATTAACTAAAGTTTTCATAAATATTAAAAACTTTTTTAAACGTAACCAAAATAAACTCCATATAAAGCGGTAGATTTTGTGAAATATTGTTAGGAATTTTCCATCGAATAGAAGATGAATGGGAATTATGTTCGCATCATTAACTCTGTTCCTGCTTTTGTGTGGTATTAGCACATATTCTGAATATCCTGACACCCCAATGTCTCACGCCGGAGGGCTGATTCATTTACCGTTGAGGGGTTGGTGATATCGGTAACTCATGTTATCATTGCATCAACACTCGTTTTGTAATTTATAATTATTTCTCGAAAAGTCCTATAAAAAATCTGGGGGCAGTCTATGGTGTAATATGTTTTTGTGCGGGAAACAACGTAAAACTGATAATATTTTTAAGTTTAAGTTATTATTACAGTAATTTTTACTGTATTAATTTTATTTATGAATTAATTAAAACAGTACTTATTTCACATAAAAGCAATATTTAAATTAAAAAACCAAAATCTTTAAATTAATATTTAAATTAATATATCAAAATACATTTTATAAACTTAGAATATATGTTCTTAAATGTGCTTTTAAGTAATGAATAGTGACGTGGTACGGGTACGTTCAAACACGCTCGACGGGCTCTAATTCTGTTTATTTCTACCGACATTTTGCTAATTTATGTTTGCTAACGGATACAGTTTGCACCGAGCAGTTGTGCTGAGTCATATATATACAGGTAGGTTGAGGTAAAGAAGATATTTATTATTGTCAATAAAATATATTTATTTTCTTTATTTAAGGGAAAGCGCGTCCCACTAGACTTTAGGTTCCTTTTGCCTACCATACTAGGTGCGGGATACATCGTGAAGCTGATTAAATCAATAAAATACATCTATTTATTTTATTTACAAAGCGAGGCGTTGAGTTCTGTCACTCAATAGGCAATTCCTCTAAAATTCGGCGGAAAGTAGGGAGCAGAGTGTTTTAACACTAGGCTTCCTTTACCTATCCTGCTAAGTGCGGGATAAATCGTGAAGCTTATATTTCTATTTAATGAGTATTAAAAAGTAAACGAAAAGTGAATAGTATGTGACTGTAAGGTTAATTTTTAACATAATAAAACGAAACGTTATGTATGTAGATGTATATATAGTTTATGGTAGCCCGACGCAAGCCCTTGACAAATGTAACACCATTCATAAGTTTAGAATGCAATGTTTACACTTGAGTTCTTCATCTTGACGTGTTCGGTGTCATTATTTTTTTAGTTGATGTTGGTTTTATTATAGTGAAATAGTATTTTTTTGGATGGTTAATTTTATTAGGAAAGAAACTATTTAGCTAGGCAGAGTAATGTTACACTCTGTTACCACTTTTCGCCGAATTCTGGAGACACCAAAGCTAAGAAATGAAAACACAAATTTAAATAAATATTTCATATCCTCGAGTGAGGATCGAACCCACAATCATTAGCGTTTACAGTCCCACTTTGCGCACCTGCGCCACGACTGGCTTTATATATTAGATCAAGTCTACGAGATTCTTTGTTTTACGAATATTTATTAAATTAATTAATTGTAGATTAATTTGTTTTTACATACCTTGTATAAGGTGAGGTTAAAACAAAACTACATATTCAATATTTATTTAATTCCAATTACTTTAAAATATCCATTAAAATAGTAAAAAAAACGTCCTTAGCTATCATTATTATGTAATCTCTATCCAACCGATGTCTGTAGACGTCCTCGTAGCTGATTACTGATTGGTAGCGATTAGAGAGACCGGAATGCGTATTACCGAGTGATTAAGCTTTGAAGATTTGCGACAGCAAGGCCTGTCGTATGTGAACATTAGATAAGTATGCTTTTAAGTTAGTGGTGTAGATAAGACAATTTAATATAATAATGTTATTATTTTAAGCTGAGAGTATTTGCTAAATTAACATTTTTGATTATTTATCTAGTTAGTATTACTTAAATGGCATACCTAGCTGGGAAATTTGTAAATCAAAAATAAAAAAAAAAATCTATTATTGAATAATCGAAGAAAATTATTCGGCAGAAAGTGGGGAACGGAGTGTCTTAACACGAGGTTCCTTCTGCCTGCCCTGATATATGCGGGATACAGCGTGAAGTTGAAATTAGTAAATGTTTATACAAAAGTGGAATATAGCGGGAATATGTTTGGGTATTTAAAATGTATTTGTTTCCTTCTGGTTACACGAAGTTGGACATTGAATTGACAATCCAACCCACAATATTTCTAAAATATTCAAAAAGTGGTTAAAAAACCTATAATATTAAATTTTCTTTCTTAATTAACCATATTATCATATTATATTATTATAATAAATTTTAACAAGATTATAATAAAATCCCTATTCACTTACAATTTTATTACCTAAAAGACACGAACAAATTTAATAATAGTGTTACATGCTGAAACGAGTTTAAAATTTAATATCGTTGACAAGTAGATTCATTGCATTTTTAAATTTAGCACACGGCTGTCTTCTGGGATATATATTTTGCCGCCTGCGTCGCTGATATGTTCATTATTGTGGAAGTAGAAGCATTAGGGCTTTTCACTAACTTTTAATATATATTTTTTCTCAGTTCACTTTGTATCCCGCATATAGGAAGGTAGACTTCCGCATGTAGTGATTAAGACACTCCGCTTCCCACTTTCATAACGTGTTGAGTGGCGGAATTCAACGCCGCCAATTACCTCGATACCAGAGCAGAAAGATTCTCTTTTGCGGGACTCGAACTTAGAAATGTGGTGGTCGAAGAAAGTGAAGGGTTCCCTATTCTAAGTAAATAGCCCGACCTATAGACGCCACTGGAGACAAATTAAACTAATCTAAGAGAGTTTAACAATCGCTAACAAACGGATTCGGCCACGCCAACATGCAATCAAGCCGTCAAATAAGTTGAAGTTCGTCGTCGACGGTGATTATGTCGTGCTTGTATTTCTGGAAGTATTTTTCTTAACTTCATTTATTTTCAGCTTTACGGCGTATCCCGCATATAGCAAGACAGGCAGAAGGAACCTAGTATTAAGATATTCTTCTGTTCACTTCTCCGACTGGGAATCGAACCCATAACCATCGCGATTACAGTCGCACGTTTATGACACTGTGCCACAGCGGCAATTTAACTACATACGAGGCATTAACGATTGTAATGGCCTCGTCAGAATCTATTAAGACGTTAAGTGAAAGTCTGAGCTTGAGTCTCGCGTCAGGGGTGTAATGTAGAATATCACAGTCCACATGGGAGCCTCTGCGATAAAAGTGAAACTTAGATAAGCCTTTGCAGTGTTTTTTCATGGAGATTTCAGTTTGAAGTCTCCATGTAGTCCATTCGGGGGCAGCCTAATGCGATTCGAAAGAATTTATTTTCTACCTTTGAACATCACACTAGCGTAGGAAGAAGATGGGGTTTAATGGACGTTTTGTATATTATTAGCTTGTTTCTAAGTTATAATGAGCTTCGTGCTTCCGGCCTTTTGGAAAAATAACATTTTTTGATGGCTAGACTCAAGTCTCCCTTATTAATGTTTTACAGTAAATCATAGTAACCTTTCAGTAAGTTCTGATAGAGACTGGAAACACACATGAGGGCTTAGATGTTTTTCGATGAGCATTTGCAAACTTTTATGTTTATTTCTTAAATAGAATATAAAATACAATACTTTAATATAATCAGATTTAAATAAACTTTGAAAATATTTAAATAAAAAATATTATTTTTATTTTATTTATAATCCTATTTATTTTGTCAATTTATGCCATAATGTTTTTGACTGTCTATTGATATATCGAAAATCGAATTCTATTCAAATTCTTCTGTAAAATAAAGAGGTTCATGTGAATAGCGCCGAATTCATTAGTTCGATTAACGCTTTTGTGTTCAGAATGTGTTTCACAAACGACGCCATTGTGATTTCTATATAAGTTGATTTTAATTATCATTAATTTAATTGGCCACAGTGCTCTGGTTACTGTCATTAGAGCATTAGCGTTTGGATTATAAACGATGATTTACGTTAATTTCAATTAAAAATACAGGTGATATTGTGATCGCGATCATTTCGAGTTCAAATATAAATATAGTTTTAAGTAAGCCCCAAGTTACATACATAACAGATTAAAAACAAGAACCACAAATATTATTTTGAGGAACTTATTTACATTCATTTAAATAATTATTTTATGTGCCAGCTATATTAAAATCATCCTGAATTTTAAATATAGACATTTATTTTCCAACTCCACACTGTATGCCGCATGTAGCAGGGTAGAGAGAGGGAACCTAGTGTTAAGGCACTCCGTTCTCCACTCTCCGTCGCTCAAGTCATAGCATCCACAGTGCCACAGCGCCCTCATTATAATAAAAAATATCTTTAAATACTATAACATCTAATCATCGATGTTTCTTCTAATTAAATATAAACAGTATTTACATCTCCTATATGAAGATACCTTATACATATATTCAACACAAATTCTAAGCAAAATACTAGCAATATTATATTGAAAGTTTATCTAAACTTTAGGGTTAAGTAATTGGATGCCGTGCGACTTAGTAACTAGGATAAGAGTTTAAAGTTTTAATTAATCCACTATTATCTTATTATAGCTCAAAAACCACTAGAGTACACACAAGACCAATATTTTATTTATTTTGACGTCTTTTCGTTGTTTTTTAATTTATAGCTGTTATATAACAATAAACTCTGTAATTCGACCACGTCAGACTTTAATAGCGATGTTATAAATATTTTTACCACATTTGGGGAAGTTATTTAAATATTTTCATTTCCGCGCTCTGGTAGAAAAATCATGGCGCTGAGTTCAGTGTATCGAACAATCGGCGGAAAGAGAGTACGGAAGTGAATTAAGACTACTTTCCCTGTGCCTACTATTCTTTAAAATGTAAAATTCCTCTCTTTTTCCTTTAAATATCAGACGTTGATAGATTATGTACTAATTTGAGAAAAAATTGTGTCGAGCAGGTTAGCTTCCGCCACTTAGAATAGTGTCTCTCTTCTTATTTTGTTATATATACCAAAATTATATTTTTAAAGTTTTAAATTTAGATAAATTGAAAAAAAATACGTATATTTAGATTTAAAATTGTAAGGTGTTTTTAATATATATTTATTAATGAAGTAATATTAATGTATGGCAAAATTTTTATTTTATCAAAAAATATTTATAAACGTATGAAATATATTATGTTATTATTTCCATAAAATAATAATAATATTAGCAGTTATTTAAAATACTATTAATAAATAATATCATCAATTTCAATTACACAAGTTTACTGGTTATCCAGGATATAAGCATAAATGAATCATCCAAGAGGGTTTCAATTCATCTACGTATAGGTAGGTATACCCACGCGATGTTATCTACAATTAATAATGTAATGGTATTACATTACCTAGGGTCTCAAACGTAAATAGAACTTGTAATATATCTGTTAAGGTAGAGCTTAATCGATAAACCAATAGCAATTATTGGCCAGTTGGCATGTTTCTTACTAAAGGAAATATTTCTGTAGTCAAAATCCACTCGAAGCTAAATCTTTACAATATTATAGTCTTTCGTTACTGATTGACTGAGAGCTGGACAACGCACAGCAGGAACTACGCGGCGTTAAACGCTGTATTTGTAAATATATTTGACGGTAGGGAGCAATTAATAGGGAGAGAGGATTTTTCTAAGTTTCTAGGGGAAAGAAAATAAGTAGAATTTTCTATTGTACGTGGGAGAAGTCCACGCAAATAAAGTTTAGAGTGAAGACTAGGTTTCGTCCGAGTTTAGGTTTCCGACAGATTTCGAGACATTGCGTGGTCATGAGTTCTTGATAGTAATTTACTCTTTAAAATACCACAATCATAGCGTTTACAGTTAAGTAAAAAGTCACCATATTCCGCACATAGGAGGGTACGCAGAGGGAATCTAGAAACCTACTATTAAGATACTGCGTGCTTTGCTTCGTTTCTAGAGGGAGAAAGTGAAAATATTAAATATTTTATTTCCTCGAGTGGGTACCCGCAACCTGTCACGTTTATAATCGCACCCTTATCCCCATGGGTTATGTTCACGACTGATCTCAAATCAATTGGTTGATCTGTATTTATACAAACAAATAAAAAAAAATGTCGATGAGGATAAGAATTTTAAAATCTTCTATTACATTATATTATGAACTTAAAAAGCTGAAACTTGTACGAACTATCGGGGCCAATATCGAAATCGCTTAAATGATTTCTACGGGATTTTCTAGGCTAGAGTAGAGTCTAGGAAGGTGATATTTTTCAGATATTTTAAGCTAAAGTTTTCTAACGAAAAATTTAAAGGGATCATTTATTTTATATGTCGGCTGGTGATAATTTATTTCAATATTAAGAATAAATTCATAATTAGTTAATTAATTACAAAAGATGTTTTATGGAGTAAAATTAGAATTAACATTTAAGAGTTAATAAAACGCTGTAATTATTGAATTGATGGTTCTGTATTAGTCAGCTTCCGGTGGCGCCACTTTGGGCGCGTCACCGTTGTCAATGTCATTGTTACTTTATAAAAGGCCACCCGGCGTTGTACGCTCAGTCGAGGCTCTGCCACGGCTCGGAGCACTACTCGTGCTCCACCGCTGGTTAACCTCGACTATTTTAATTATGAATGTTGTTAAGACCTATTTGTAATTATACTGGACTGGAGCAGTGAAAGGTGAGTGTTAGTACTGTAAAGGGACCCTTAAGCCTACTCCTGGGGTCACAAGTCCCAGGCACTGCTCCAAGCCATCATTTAAAGAATAAGATAATGTTGTTATTATTTTCCTTGTAATTTACTATGTTTCCAGTTATTGTTTGGTTTATTTATTTGTTCTAGATTTACCTATTTATTTAATTTAGTATTTCGAGTAGAACCAAAGGCCAGAACATGGTCGGAGGTTCTACTCGTTTATTTTTAATATCTATTACGCCTTTTAAATCCGACATATATAGAAAAAGTTAAAAGATAGTATAAGCTATAAATGAATGGAAATCTATGATTTTTAAAACTAACGCTATCATGGCACAGTAGGACACAGACTAGGTGCACGCAGTGGTTCAACAACAACTCTGAGATTAGCCAGAAACAGAAACACAGACAGATAAGCATCTTGAAATTAATTGCTTGTGTTTTATTATTGTATAATTAAATATATACACTTAAAAAACATGCTTATTTCGAAATCACAGACAGACACTTCCATTATATAAAAATGTATAGAAGTATTTGTATATGAAATATCCAGTTTACTAACAAAATGTACCTTTGTACTGACTGAATTCGATGAAAGAATAAAAATCGCATCATTGATATATCAGCTTTAAATTAATATTCGACATCTGTATTGAGGTCCCTCGGAAATCAGGACGAGCTGAGAAATACCTTTCGCATATCCGGAGCGGTACTGCGTAAGAATTGCTTTATATAATTTTTATTTACTTTACAATATGGGCGATTGTTCTTTTATTTATTAATCAAATCAATCACTATTTTTCAATTAATACGTTTACTGTTCCCACAAAATCTTATTATATATGTATATGTGTATGTAGGTGTGTTTGTATGTATGTATTTATGTATATATGTATGTGTATGTATGTATGTATATGTGTATATATTTGCTCATTTATATATTTTATTTAGTACTCAGATTTATTTAGTACACCCCTCCTAATTTAATTAATGCTCTCCTCTATCCAAAGGTTGCCTGGGAGAGATTGCTGGCTTAGCAATAAGGCCGCCTATTGTGCTGTTTCTTGTATCATTATGAACATATTTGTAATTAATTATTTGGTGTGCAATAAAGAATATTTTACTTTACTTTACTTTTACTTACTATTTTTTTTTTTCATTTTCACGCTGTATCTCGCATATAAGGCAGAGGAAATCTAATGTTAAGACACTCCGTTCATACATACAGCGTGAAGCTGATTTTTATAATAAAAAGAATTAATGAAATTCTTAAATTATTTTTTTTTTTGTATAAAATTATTAATTTTTTATTAAAACTTACTTATGTAAATTTACACAGACTGGAAACCTTAAAAGACGCGTCACACACGAAAAAACACTTGTTGCACAAGTCTGTCTAACAGGGAATAATTGATTACATTTGTGCTGTTTAGATTCCCCAAATTAAGGTTGTTAGTATAAGATCCTCTTCGCTGAGAAAAATAATGGTAATAACTCTTCTCTTATATCTCTTAAGATTACTTCACAATAAAAACAATATTTTACAGTAAATCTCGTCATTTAGAACGTTTTGCTCTTTATTTTTATTACCAATGCATATAAATTTACATAAAATTTAAACATATTATAGTAATCGCCAATATAATAAGTTAAAAGTGTTAAGTTTTAAGCTACATTTATTATTGTATGTATATACGGATAGGCATATTGGATTTAAAATAAAACCGCAAGAATGATGCGACAAAATGCTCTCTGAATGAATATTTATAGTAGTCTTTTATGTGACATAAATTAATTAACATAAAATTGGTTGACGCCAATCGAAGTGCTCACGAGTAAGCGAATAAAAGTTGTTTAATTCTTAATACTTTTTTTTAACTCTTATTTTTACATTTCATTATTTAATTTAAATAAGCTTTAATTTTAAATTTTATTTTACAGATATGGGGATATACATTACATTTGAAATTGCTATTTACAAAAATTACAACTAAAAAATAATAAATAAATAAAAACTGAATAGAACTAAAGAAACACGCTTTTGTAAAAATTAATTATTTAACTAAAAAGTAAAAAAAAAATTTTTTTTGAATTGAGAATAATGTAAAAAAAAAACGTTGTATCAATAGTTCACTTAAAAAGCATCTCTTGTCCTTTTTACATTATTCCTAATTCAAACAAAAAATATATTTTTTACTTTTTAGTTATTTTTTTTAAAACAGAAAAGTGTGTTTTTAATTTTTTTTAAACTATTATTTTAAATATTAAACGGATATTTTATAGTTACGGAGATATTTGTCAGGTATTATATCGCTTGGGTGATTTATAACTCACTTATGAAACAATTTGTTGTTAAAAACATTTGCTCTCAAACCTAATATTAGAATTTCATATTCCTGCCGCTAAGTTTTATGAAAAATGTCTAAACTTCGAACAGACACCTAGAGTTTTGTACCCGCTTTTGTAATTTGTTTCTTTTTTATTTGTAATGTTTTTCCGAAATGTTTATATTGCTGCTAATTATATTTCTCTATTATTTAAAAAATAAACAAATAAAAAAGGTATTTTTAATTCCAGAACGAATCTTTACATAAATATGCATACCTATATAGTCAGGACTTTAAGTACGTAATCCTTTAATGGAACATCAGAACTTCCACGAGTGTCTGTTAAAAAGTTTCTAGTTCCACAAAAGAATTTTTAGCGATCTTCTTGAAGTGTTTTAAAGCGTTCGTACAATGGAAGGAAAGGAAGGAGTCTGTTCCATATTGTGGGGAACTCTACTAATTACTGCAAACTTTAAACAATACTGAACGTGAAACTCATCCAGGAATAGTGGTCGCACAGTTCATTGTAGCGTTCAAATGCGGTCGTACAGATTTTCATATTATATAATATGTTTGAAAACAATAGTATAAAGTTCTATGAATAAGGACTAATGCAATGTTTTAGTTGAAAATTGTTCTAAAGTATAATTAAACAAACATTAATATTAAAATATTGTATTATTTTTTATCTTATTTAAAGAAAGCAATATCATTTTAATTTCACATTTTTCTGTTGAAGAAAACACCTGTTATAAATAATTTTAAATTTCGAATCCGGTATTCTATAGTATCACTTAATTCTTTGCCTTGGCCAGAATTTGAACATGAAATCGGCATTCTCAACTTTTAGTTTAAAAAATTGTCGTAATGTCAGATGTGGATTTAATAAATGTAAATAGTATTTTATGGGACAGTCCGAAAGTGCGTACACTTAAAAGTACATACATCTCTGAAAATTGAAAGAAGGTATGTAAATGTATTTTTTTTTCTATACATTAGTTAGATAATTTTTGTTCGTCTATAGATAATAATTACTAATATAAATAATTCATTGACTACGTAGAGACTTCTAGTTGTGTTAAACTAATACCTAATATAAGATAAGTTTCTACAGATAATATTATTATATTGAAATTCCGTGTTAACATCAGAAGTTGTTACGTCGTTACTGTATAGAAGTTTAGTCGTGATGGGATTGGTATAGGAATATATAGCTTAATTGGTTAGACCACTATGACTACGTCAAATTCAAAATTATTTTATGAAATAAATTTTGAAATACAATTTCATTAAAATATTTTATATATAAAATTTATGAAATTATAAAAATAGTAAATTTAGTTTTCATCTATATATATAAAAAGGACTTGTCCTCACTGACTGAGGTAAGACGCACGCACAGCCGTAACCACTGATGGTAGCAACGTTAAATTTGGACAAAAGTTTACTTTCGTAATCTGGACATCAACTAAGAAGGGATTTTGAAAAATTTTAACCCTAAAGGGGTGAAATAGGGGTTCAAAGTTTGTATGGAAAAAAAATTAAATAGGCACCGATTTTTATAAAATTTAAAAAATTAATTTTTAAAAGTATTTAATTGAACACGTGTTTTATCGTTTTCTAGAATTCTCTCCCTAAGGGTGCAAATAAGGAGTTGAAAGTTTGTATAGGTTTTTTTTAAATCGTCACCAATTTTTATAAAATTTGAAATTCAGACTCTTAACCGTATATAATTAAACACATGTTTCATGGTTTTCTATAATTAACCCCCTAAGGGTGCAAATAAGGGATTCAAAGTTTGTATGGGAAAATTCTTAAATCGCCACCGATTTTTATAAAATTTGATATTTAGACTCTTAAAAATATTTAATTGAACATATGTTTCATGGTTTTCTAGAATTCACCCCCTAAGGGTGCAAATAAGGGGTTTAAGTTTGTATTAAAAATCTTTAAATCGCCACCGATTTTTATAAAATTTGAAATTTAGACCTTTAAAAATATTTCATTGAACACATGTTTCATGGGTTATTAGAATTCACTCTTAAATACACAAGCGAAGCTGCGCGCGTCCGCTAGTTTATATATATTTTTTTGCCACTCAACACGTAATGTCTTCACATTTCGGCGGAAAGCGGAGCAGAGTCTCTTGACACTAGGCTACATACAAAATACAGCGTGAAAATGAAAAACAATATTTTTTAAAATAGTTGTAAGTACGAACGCTATACTTTATTTGTACCTCTAAATTAATATCCTTTAAATGTTAGCGACAGCATTCGTTACTTACATATGTCCAACAAAACAACTACCTATTCAAGCCATGTCAGTTATCGGTGACTGACACTGTAACATAGGATCGTTATGGGAATTTCGACGAACAGCTAGCCTACATTTTGAACGAGGATTTTTCCATTGAATTTGACTGACATGGTACTTAGTGCAGTAACTGAACTATTTGCAATAAGGCTTTGAACAGTATACCTTTGGCTATGGCTTTGAAGGGGAAACCTTAATTAGTGCTTTTATAACACCTGTATTATACATACACATATATTTAATAGAATAAAAATGAAAGATATTAAGACTAACCTTTATTAAAAAATACTTTAGCAAAATTTTATTGTATCCCACACGCAGTAGAGTAAGCAGAGGAACCTATTGGTAGGTTATGTTAGATTCTACTCCGTTCCCCTTTTTCCGCCGAAATAAATTTACTTATTGATCTCTATCATAAACTAGTTGCATTGGTAAAACATAAACAAGTGAGTCCTGTAATGTACCTATGTACTCATCTCATACACACGTCCACTAGTATATAGTTATAAGCATAAAAGTAAAACAAGCAGACACAATTTCTTTAAAATACACACTTACAGTGAACTACTGATATATAAGTCCCGTTTTTATAGCAACATACAAAGTGTAAGGAAATTTTAAAAACTGGTCAAGTGCGAGTCAGACTCGCAAATTTTAAAATTGTAAGTCAACAGGAAATATATTTTTTTAATTATCTGTTTTTTAAATTAATTTCCGTTTGATACCTCCAAGCGATCCCGAGATAAATGGCCTCGGATAGACACACAACAAAGTGTTCCTATAAAGTTTCCGTTTTTACCTTTTGATGTAGGGAACCCTAAAAACACGTCTTGTGTCTTACTTCAACAAGATACTGGCAACTTTGGAATCCGTACTATAACAAACAAATTGACAAAGGAAACGAAATGCAAGTTTGCGGTATCTCAGCACCAGCTTATCTGAGATGTCTCTGCAACTTGTTATCTTACTATTGTAGCACGCTTGATTCTGTCAGTTGCATTTGTAAGATCGTGCAAAATCAACCACTCAGCCTTCAAAGCTTATATAGAGGTCTTATAATTAACATAATTTTTTTATTAACGTTGATAGGCATAGCATTGGATTTTCCTTATCTCCACGCCATCCTTACAACTTATTGAGCACGTTTTTAGCACGGTTTTAAGAAAAAAAAATGAATTTCTTGTCTTAAATTCTATAAATGTAATTCAAATTTATAAAAGAATGGTGCAGTTTGAAGAATGTAGTTCACTTATTTCTTTTATATATTGTTATTTATATCTCATATTTATCTATGTTAACAGAGACAAGCGTGGGCTATGTTTATATTAAACAAAAATATTTTCGTTTCCCTAGGGTGGATATGTAAAGTGCCACAATTAGTTTAGCTATAATGCTAATAATGTCTCTAAATTTAAAAGGAAAACAAGAAAGTTGATTCCATTTTCCTCACATATTGAAGTAAATATGACCAGTAAATATGTCTAATTTGTAACCTTGTCTCTTGTAATATTCTATTATAGCGATATTTTATTAAATCGCTCTACTAGTAATATTATAGACTACAAAGTGGCTTCAAATTGCACCTCAAGTAATATACAATTTTCATTCAAATTTTCTACTCCTATCTTGTGAAACCTTTCAGTTGAAAAGATAAAAATTACCCTATCTATATAAAATATTTTCAATTCAGTTGAGTTAAAAGTTTTCTTACTTTAAATATGGCTAAGGCATAATATAATAAGACATTTGAACGTATGTTAAAAGAAAATTTAAAGAATTTTGATGATAGCTACTAGCAAAAAGTTATAACAACGAATATAATTATTTAGCATAATTAATTTCTTAAAGCCGTAGAACGTAATACTTTCAACAAAACTCATTTGTACAAATCTATATCTATACTTATAATAAAATCGTAAGAGGGTCGGTGTCTATACTTGGTAGATATTAAAAAAAAATGTTATTGGGAACCTTTATTAACCTTATAGAACCCAAAACAATGATTTTTAAATGTTTTGTCTGTTTATCTGTGCGTTTGTTATCGCTAATCTCAGAATCGACTTAACCAATTTAGATGCGGTTTCCACTATTGGATTCTGGCAAGCTTCTGAAAACATATAGGTATTATTTTATTACAATCAGTTCATAAATAAAAAAGTTATGTCAATTTAAAGTATTTAGTTCGACAAATTTGCTAATTGCCGTAACAGTTATTTTATACAACTGTTTTAATGAATTGACTGAATCTTTAGTTTTCAATTTCTTTATTGATATTTCTATTTCAAGCGGGCGTAGCCTCACACGGGCCCACTAGTATAAAATATAATTTTCTACAAAATCACAGAAAGCCAAATACACGTTACATTTGATCGTGTTCTAAAGAAACGGAAGCGGATGTTTTAAATATTACAATATTCAGTATCGGTATTCTATTTTGTGGGTATTACACGTTTGAATAGCGCCGTCGTATAACGACCTCTACGACGGGCATTATATTACTGAATGGTCGCGTTGAAGGCAGTAAAAAATGTCGTTCTATAACAACAGTGTCCACAATATCGCCAGTCTGGGCCGTAGTAAAATACATACAATACATCTTACTTTTATTTAGGTCACCTCCTGATGTTTTAGTACTGAGGTTTACTTAAAATCTTAGCGAATCCATTTTGATAAAAAAAGTTGATATTTTAATTAGAATTAATGAATTAACTAAATAAAAACAAATTACAGCAAAAAATCTTAAATATTAAAACAGCACATTTAGTAAAAAACGGCAAAGATTTCTCAGTGAAACAAATGGCGCGCAACAGCTTGCAGCTTAGTGTTAAATAACGTGCTATTTTCCAACAATAAGAAATGTATATTGTTTTCTTTTGCAAGGCCTCGTGATACATGTTAAAGTATCTTTGCAGCGGCACAACACTGCAGTCATTTAAGTTTATACACTCGTTAATCTCCTTTTTTTACTACTTGAGGTTTTGTAAAATGGTTAATATTAAGATATGTTAGTAAATACTGTTTCATTTGCATATATTACGCGTAATTTAATGAGTTAACCGCAGAATTCAAAGTCAATATAGGAACAAAAGTATGCGTCACGTCGTTTGTTATTTAACTTTTTTATTACAACACCTTAGACATAGGGAACACCAGTTCAGAAACGCGTTTCCCCATTTTTTGGTGAATTTTCGAAACATTTTGTGTTGACTGGCCAAACTCATCACCACGTTTTATCCACTAGAACGAGGGAAAGATAATCAAATCTTGACCAAAAGCGCCGTGATTAATAAATATAATTCACTAGAAACCAGGCTTCACTAGATAACACGATAAGAATACAAAGAGAAAATGAAATACAGACAGCTTAGTAGGAATACATTAGGCTAATTGCGAAGAGTGTGGTTTCATATCCAGTATAGAGAAATATTTATATGTTAACACATCATTTAAATATTTTACTTTTATAAAATTTTCGACTGCAGAAGTTTCGTAAAATAAATAAATGTATAAATTAATTTCACAACTGCAATTTTAAATATTTTGGGAAAAATAGGAGGATAATACGTGGGAATAAGAAACTCTTTTATAAATAAATAATAAAAAAAATATAAAGTATTTAAATATAGGGTACATATAAATCGAAAAAAAAGCAGAAAATTACTAAAATCCCTATAACAACATATAATCAAACGTTGTAAATGAAAATAAGTATAAAATCGTAACTGCTAGTTCACTCGCCTATAACCTATAACATCGATCCTATGTTCGTAATAGTATTAGAGCTTATGAATTTCAGAAGCGATTAGCGCAACTTAAACGAGTTTAATTTTATAAAACTAGTTTGAACTTCTCTTTGTAACGGGTCTTGACACAGTTTAATAGTTTTGTTGCTTGATTTAATTTTTTATCTTTAAAAAATACGTTTTAATATATTGAGAATTTTTCAACTTTAATGCATAAGCTTTTCTTATTATAATGCTGTAATAGGTATTTTTTTGTAATAATTTCCCTATGACTAAAATATGCTATTTAAATTTTCTTACAAATATTACATTTAAAAATTCTAGTATAAAAACATACTTATGATATAAATAAAAAGTTCATTATCATTATTACAAGGCGACTAAAACAAAGCAATATTTATCACAATTTCACATCCAAATTTTCAACCTAGCAATTTCAACGGTGATACGTTCATAAATTCAATGAAATTACCCATCTTTCTGCGCTTCAAGGAGGCCATATATTCTCGGGAGACAGCACTTTGCTATGTCGACCATCACGCGAATGATAAATCAGCACGACGATATAAACTCTTTGTTAAAATTTAAATTTTTACTTATAATAATTATTTTAATTTCTAAAAAGTAAATAAAAAAATAATCAAATGAGCTTCACGCTGTATCCCGCATACAGTAAAGGGAACCTAGTGTTAAGACACTCCGCTCACTACTTTCTGCCGAATTTTTCAAGGTTAACATTGCGAGTTCAGTGGCGAAACTCAACGCCTGGCTTTTGCCTTGGTGCTAAAGCTTAGATATGAAAGGAGTGTGGATCGAACCGATCGATCGACGCCACGACGTCTTCTTAATTTAATTTACAATAACGTATGTACAATTTACAAATAAAATAATACAGAATACCCTAATGAGAATATATTATATGTTTATGTGCAGTTAATGTTGTAAATTAATATAATTATTATTATATAAAAACATAAATCGTTATTGCGACTGACGTAAATGGCTATAAATTTTTATAATTATGGGTATAAATATATCAGAATTTTAAATATTTTTTTAACTTCACATGGCAGGGTAAGCAGAGGAAACCTCGCATGCCTCGGGTATCAGCGCAAAATAGGGAATGGGGTATCGTAACGGAGAGTTAGGACTAACTCTAGGTTCCCAGGTTAAAAATATTTCCCCCGTGTGGCGACTGAAACCACAACTGTATTTACTGTAGACCCTGTTCCACTACACCTTAGTGTTCTTAAAGCTCAATGATCGTTGAAGCCTAGACAAAAACAGGGCGTAAGTTTCTTGTTAAACGTCATGCCTGCCGAATTGCAGACGCGCGAATTTATCTACTCTATTCTATCAGTCCTTATAATCTGGGTATATGTATAATTTTTAAACTGGAATATATACTGTATTTCTGCAATATTCGAGTACGCTTTCATTTTTGACGTAAATTTTTTAACGCTAAGTAAATAATAAATAAATATAAATATATAATATAATAGAAAAGTATAAACATTATGTAACTTAAAACATTTTCTATTCAAGCAGCCATTATTCATTTACAATAATTTGTTTCACATCGAATCAACCCGTACAAGTGTTTAAAATAGAACGCTATTTATAAATTAAAATAAGCTTTTTTTATTAAACCTAAGATGTATACTCGTAACATTTAATATTATTTCTAAGAAAATCAAAGTTCAATAACCTACGTAATAATAAACGAGACTTAGAAATAGAAAGGTTAAATTATTGGTAATTTCAACGTGAATATTTAATCAGAAATATTCATATTAAATTATAAAGAATTTGCTTTATTTATAAAATGCCATATAATTTGTTTCAAGTCATGCGTTCAACATGAAATAATAAAATATTTGAAGATTGAATACAAGGGAGCCGGATTATGTAGACGGTCGAAGACTTATAAAGGCTAATCCCCATAATATTAGATGGCCTAATCATAAGAAAATCGAAACTACTTTCATCGGGAAAAGGTAAAAATATCAATTGAGAAAGAAAAACTTGTTTTATTTTCTATCTATTGAAAAGCGTTGTTGTTCTTAAAATATTGCGAATTGCAATGTTTCAAGAATTCAGCGGAAAGTGGGGAACGAAGGTGTATCTCTCTGTCTGCTTATTCCATTTAAATGAATTCTAAATTAAAGTTATAGGTCATTTATCATCAGGGGCCGGCCGGCGGTTCCGAAGCGAGTTCCGGGTGCACGTTGCTTTTATTAATATTTCCATCGCAAAACGCTTCATTAGGAAATAGCCGTCGCACTCGTATGTCTAATTAATTACAAATGTAGTTCTGATAGCTGAATATTGAATATTAGTTTTCACACTCACAGCTAATAGCTTATATTTAATGGTTATTTTAACTTTTTTATTAAATTTATACGAAAAATGACTTAAATTATTCTCAAGATCTAAAAGCTATCAAATACATTTCAATAGATTTTCTGTTATAATTTAAGAAGAAGGACCATCCTACGAAAGATATTGATTATTAAAATTTAATAAAATAAATTAAAGTTTTTTTAATTAATATTCAAGTCCAAAAACAATATATATTAAGTTATGTTTTCAATCTTATATAAAGAAGTAAGATGAGAAATTTTCAAGAAAACTGTGGGTCACGTGCAAGTGAGTGATATCACATTTTCCGTCCACCACTCATCAGATTTACGTGACGACGCATTCTATCAGATTTTTAAATTATTTAAGAAAATATATGTGTTTTTTATATATTTTTTATATACCTAATACATATATTATATGTACAAGTCGATATGACATACGGGAATCCATTGTGGGTCTGGATTACCAGATGAAAATTAAATTATTGTCACTTACAAAATTGTAACTACATGTAAGTAAAAAAAATAATAAACCAGTCGCGCATAGCTCTGTTCCCACCAGAAAGAAAAGTCTTAAGTAAGAAAGAGAAAAATGTTAAGAATCTTCATTCCCCATTTTCCACCCGAATTTGAGACAACCCGCGGCGTTGAGTTCCGCTACCCAACCAAAACCGGCGGAAATACCACTTTCTATTCGACTATCCCGCTTTTCTGCCACAAAAGTGACTAATGACAACGGAGAGTCTTAACACTAGGTTTCCAGATTTCATGTGCTTATCCTGTCATGTGCGGAATACACATGTGTGTGCCATGTGTGATGCATGTTGAGTGGCAAGACTTAACCCTGGGCTTTGTCTATCACTTTATAATGAAAACAGGGGATCGAACCCAAAACCCTTATTATAACAGCCAGATGCTGACCAGGGGTCCTGGTCCTCAAGGCCTGAACAAAAAATATTTTAAAAATTGTAAAAAAAAATGTAAATAATTTATAGAAAGTGTAAAATTCTCAATTTCTTATTAATTCAAATGTAAAAACCAGTGTAAAACTTGTAAGTAGGTAAATCTACAACCACGCAAGAATCCTGTCCTAGTCCCGTTAATAATACTTAAAAGAGCTTGCTGGGGAACAAAGTTTTCTTTCTGGTAACTTTATTATGCCATTAGAGGTCGCGTGACGGAGAATCGCACTTCACCTCATAATATAATTTACTTTAAGTAATGTATTAAAACAGTTGTTTGTTAAAGCGTATTTTCCAGTTTTAATAGAGTTTTATATGAATTTGTACTTGTAAGTCTTTATTTAAATTATAGTTTATATTATTAACGATTTCTACATTTCATAAATATCAAATAATATAATTTAGATCTTTATCTAAATACAGATAAAACAAAAGTAAGACAAAATTTAAGAAAATTGATATAAAAGAAGATGAGAATGTTTCTCTTCAGTTTATTGGTGGTACAGGTGAGTACCTGTTACCTAATGCTTCCAAAAGACGCCGCCTCCCCTAACTTTTGTGCGGATTTTCGCAAATGAGATTTCACACGGCACCTTGTTTGGTTTAAACAAACTTAACGGAGCTTCCTGTGTTTTGGGGCGAAAGTAATTGAACTCGAAATTATGTCTCAATAAACATACCGATGAAAAACAAGAATTTACATTATTATGATTTTATTAAGGTATCTTTATATTTTGTAAATAAATCGATTAGAAAGATTTTTCTTTTATACATATTTTACATTAAATATATATTCGTATCTAGTAGCATTTAATATAAGTATCAATTTGGTGAAGTTTATTTACATAGTATCAACAGTTACAATTTAAAATCTTTCATATGAAAATATATTAATTTAAACTATTACAATCTGCAAAAGTAATTCGAAACAATTTGTATCGAACTTTTTTCTAATTAGTATTTCAATGATAGATAATAATTCCTATATATCTCTATTCGGTCTTTTATTTGAGGTTGAAAATGCATAAAATATATAAAAAACCCCAAACCAGACTTTAGATAATACTTATATTTATATTTTTATTGTATACTAAATTCCAAAGGCATAATAGTAAAACTAATAACCAAATAAGATTTTAACTTCAAAATCATTAACATCTCTATTCACCATTACCAAGTTTCCCGTACTTAATTGCCTGCATGATGCTTAGACCGGATGTCAAAAGATTGCCTTGAAATAGCAAAACGTTTCCATCCCATCTCGTTGTCCGTCCGTAGGGACCGACATAAACATTTACTGAGATCCTATTGATTTTCCTCAATTACTTTCACTGGAGAACCTGTTGTTTGATCTTTAAGTGGTGTTTCGTAATTATTTTTTAGTACAAAAAACTGCCGATTACTGCTTTTTAAGTTTAATAAAAACGTTTTTTTAAGTAAAATTAGATAGAAATAAAACTTATTTATGTTTTTAGGTATTTTTTACAATAAAATAATATTATTTCAGATAAATATATGCTACAAAGTATGAAATAGAAAAAAAAAACAACAGAAACTTTTATTTAACGCCAGATTTTGTTGACTTGTAACAATGTGAATGACGTTAGCTTCAACGGGAAAGTGACAATGATTGATGAGGGAATTAATTAATACGTCAGTTCCTTTTTGATCTCAGAAAAAAACAATACGATTGCCTACCTTGAGATTATAATATTGGAAACAATAGGCGTGTTGTAAGCGAAATGTATAAAGCGAAATCTTTAAACTGAAATTTTTACCTATTTATAGCAATTTTGCGATATAAAGGTCATTTTATATTGTGTTATTTTTTTATAATAAAAATACTTCTGAATAGGCTATTTATGTATGAAATAGAAGTAATGTTGTTAGCAAATCAAAATTTCTTAAAAATACAAAAATAGGATTAGGAACGATACGTCTTTAACTCTAGTCTGTTTGGGGAGACTTCTGCTCCCTCTCTATCAATTATATGTTATAACAAAAATATTCTACAAAACTTAAAAATATAGTCTTATGATAGCTATTTGATTAATTTATAAAAGTTTAAAGCAAAAAAATACTAAAAGTCAGAGCATACAATTTGATATCTAGGAGTGGAAGCGTTTGAACTAGCTTTAACACGCTTGGACATCTGCACTGGCCTTAATATCATAAACCGCAGCTGTAGAAAGAAAAACTAAGGAAATTTAGTACGCGAAGAGCATCATTACTATCCGTCGAACGCCATATTTCTCAACCCTTTTTCTTGCTCTTTCGAAAGTTTTAATTAGTGCCAGAGGACATTATCCAGCCCCTTCTTACTTCTCCGCTATTCGGATCTTTTTTTTGAATTATACGTTTTAACTCTTAATGCGGCTTAACTTTTTTCGAAAACTTTGGCATTGTCCACGTCATTTACTCTCACTAGAGATTTTATCCAAAATTTTCGGTTGTACTTCGATTTTATTATTACGTATACATAAACATTTTCCTGATAGCTTTCAATTTTATTCAAGTAGTTCTAGCCTCTTCTCTAGCTCTCTAACCACGAAACATGTATTCAATGCCATATTTTTAAGAGTCTAAATTTCAAATTTTATAATAATCGGTGGCGTTTTAAAGATTTTTCCATACAAACTTTCAACCCCTTATTTGCACCCTTAGGGGGAGAATTCCAGAAAACCATGAAACATGTGTTTAATTAAATACTTTTAAGAGTCTAAATTTCAAATTTTATAAAAATTGGTGCCCATTTAAAAAAAATTCTATACAAACTTTCAACTCCAACGGCTGTGCGCGCGTCTTACCTCAGTCAGTGAGGACAAGTCCTTTTATATATATAGATTATAATCTTTAAGTAATTGAAAAATCATAATATTTTACTTGTATAAAAACCTTTCTAACTACCACACAAAAGGGGAAACATTCATAAATATAATAAAAATTGATATTTATAGATATCGTTATGCCTAGAATTCAATTAATTAGCGTCCTACAATCCAATACTACTCATATATTTTTTATTCTAGATAATATAATCTACATTAAAATACGTTTCATTTTATATCATACATATATCTCAATCGCAAGTGTTTATTATGTTTTCAATGAGATGCTTAAGCTTGCCGTCGACCCGGGGTCGTAAGTCGTAGAGGAGATGCGTCCTCGTCCCACTTTACCCGCAACTGGTGAATAGATATAATTTTCTGTGCTTGACACTGAATCTAGTTTCGTTATTGTGCTTCTCAACTACCTAGATTTTGTTCCTTTTTTATTACTGTCACTGTAAAAGCAGATTTGTTCTATTGTACTTGGTGTTATTATGCAAGCATTAAAATATTTTTGTATCTACATATATTTACTAATATTTTATTTATTTTTTTCATTTAAGGTTTGTCACGTTTGAAATTCAGCAAATAATAATAAATAAATATATATATTTTTTTTATTATACATCGTATTTGGTGCATTTCGTTTGAAATTCGCCAAATTAAAACCACAAATCAAAATCAAAAATATACTCAACAGGCTTACTAAACTTATTACTTTAAAACACATTCTTCCACCGATTTAATATATAATAAACAAAAATGATAACAAAATCTTAGTCAACATATTCAGAACAATATGAAAAGATTTGATCGTCGATTTCCAACGCAATAAAACTCTCTTATCGACTACAAAAGGGGAAGAGATGATGACATACATTTGAACCGTAATTGTTCGCAACTTGACAGACCTGATCGTAAATTTTATTTTCACTAAGATTAAACAAGGCGTTCTGCGGAGCGGTAATAAATGTAAATGGCTGCGGTACCTCCATTAAATTGAGACGAAGGACCTAAGACTCGAGGAGGTCATATTTTTGCTTATTAGATCCACAAACTCTGAATTATAATGTTCGACGAGTTAAAACGTAATAATTTCGAAACGGTTCGCTTTGAGAATTGAACTCTAATTATAGAAATTTAATATATATTATATAAACTATGCTATTTACTAATTGAATTATTAAAAAGCATATATGTGATGTATTCTCGATTTCATTTGATTTGAAATGTAAGATCGTACATATTATTTCAAGTTTATACTTATCTATAAAGTAACTAATAATATTATATAAATACATTTCAACCACGTTTTTTAATTAAGTTTCATATTCATCCATTACAATATAGGGTAAATGCAAAATTAAAACGTGATAGCGATTGTACAGCAGTCGACCATCGCACCCGGAGGAGCCACGCTTTTACGCCTTTTATTACATTATACGCCGTGCAAATTTCAGTACATTTTTATCGTTCACTCTAATATGGCCAGTCTCTAATACGCAGATGTTACTGAGAGCATGATTGATGATTGTTTTTATAAGCCATTGCTATGAAATGTTATAAGTAAAAGCGGTAATTACATTGTTTTTCTAGTTGTGCTTCACCTATCCCTGTGTGCCTTGTGGGACTTGCAAATATATTATATATGTTTAATATATAATTAAAAGGAAATTAATTCTATAAAATAATGTTTATTTAGTATAATATAATAAAATATGTAACATGAATAGGATACATCATCATTATCATCATCATCAGCCTATCCTCGTCCACTGTTGGACATAGGCCTCTCCAGTTTAAAGTCGCTCAGCGTCCTATGAAAAGGGCTATGCTAAACAAGGCTCTCTGAAGGATCGAATTCAAAATGAAGTTATCCGACAGAGAACCAATGCTATCGACATAGCCCAAAGGATTAGCAGGCTGAAATGGCAAAGGGCTGGTCACATTTGCCACAGAACCGATGACCGTTGGGGTAAGCGCATTCTAGAGTGGAGACCACGCCTCGGCAAGCGTAATGTAGGACGTCCTCCAATTAGATGGGGCGACGATATTCGCAAAGTGGCGGGCAACGGCTGGATGCGAAGAGCTGAAGATCAAGCTCAGTGGCGTGCCATTGGAGAGGCCTATGTCCAACAGAATAGGATACGCTGCCGCTATAATTATCTAAGAGTGATAAAGAAGACTAAAAAACTAACACTCGTTTTCTAGCCTTACATATAATTGTTAAATGTAAGATCTATTTCCACGTACCTATTTCTTCTTCTATTACTTAATTACTATATGTTAGTTGTTTTTGTGGCTGGAATTCATTTGCCATTTTTAATTTTCAGCATCCTGTGGAAAAACACAAGTAAGGTTCTTTTGAATAACAAGTTAATGAATGTAAGTTGAAAAACGTCTGGTCTCCTTGTAATTTTAAGAAAATTACAGTATATCCGTAACATATATTAAAACAATGTTTTTATATTATGGCTATATATTTAAGATTTTTAAATTTAATATACTTTTATCTACATTAATATTATAAAGTATATAATAACCCATCTCGGAAACAGAATAGCCAAAATAAGTCGAATTATCTATATCGTGAGGACAGTCTGAGGGTGCTTATTTATCATAAAAAAATCGCCAATCAACAACAAAAAAAACAATACATTTCAAAACCATTTTTTCTTGTTTAACTGTCGGACCGTTAGCAACTAATGTATATTAACAAAATCAATTTATTGGATACTTCTTGTCTTGACCGGTAAATACGCAAAATTACAAATAATATCGGAAACAGCTATTACTATCTATGATCTTATCACGATACACCGCTTATTAGACTCTTTCTACATCAATTTTTTTGCTTCACGCAGTATCCCGCATCCACAATGCTCTAAATAAAGATTGAACCATAGCCCTCAACTCTTACATTGACAAGGTACCTACAAATTAATTTCTAATTATTATGTCAGAATATAGCAAAAACGTGTACCTAGCAAAACACTAAAGCTGAGCTCTTACTTAATTTTATATTCATCCGTTACATCGCGTGAATATTAAATTAAAACACGACGGGAACCGCGCGACGTCAGTGTTACCGAGTGATGCTGGAGTTATCTATTTTACTGGCTTTTAGTACTTTTTACTTTTACATGTCGAATATAATTAGCTATGCTTTATTTTGTGGTTATAATTTAATTTTATTATTCTATTGAGAGTGCTTAATAATTATTAGTAGTCGTAGCGTAAGAGCACGAGAATGTAACTGTAATGTAGAATTAATTTTTATTTATTAATATTTTTATTTATTTTCATTTCTTGGCTCTGGCACTTAGGCAAAAACGGAAAGTGTAGTTCGGAGTGTCCTAACACTAGGTTCCCTGCTATATGGATACAGCGTGAACCTGATTTTTTTAAAATAAATAATGTTATGTTTGATATTAATAAAAACAATAAAGATATGTATATAATACATAGTTACTTTTACAGCAACGAAAATTGACGTTACTCCTGTAAATACAAGGAAATTCCTTAAGCGGATACAAGGTTATTATTGGGCTTGTTACTGTCACTTCGTAAGAAGCAAAGAAAAGTTACGTAGAGACTTCAATTTACGTGGCCCAAGGTGGTTGTTTACGTTAGTGATTTTTTAGTTTAAATAAAACAAATAAGTAGTTCAATTCTCCGAATGTTTATATTCCTCATACTACGTGTAATCTCTGTCTGAGGTTTGTATATTGTTCTATAATGAAACAATAATTTGTTATCATGACAATTATTCGTCCAAATCAATATAAATTAATAATACATTTTAATAAAATCACTTTTAAATTAATTAATAAAAAATCTATTTCTTGTGATGAAAACAGTTACTTAAATACTAGAATAAAAATAAAACTTAAATTAAGGGAAAAATAAACTCATATAGGTCATATTTTACAAAAATATTTAAGAATTTTAAAAATGATCGAGAATTTCCAATTGAGAGATCTTAAAAACCTTTTGAAATTCAGTAAAATTATATAATAAAAAATGCTTTATTTACTTTTGCCAATGCCTAATATTTTTAAATATATATTGTAGCAGATAATATAAAAACACAACATCCTGTTAGAAGTTTTAATTTTTCTGACAATGTTTAGGAGATGATAATGATAATGCTTGCGGCACGTATTGTGCGGAGGTTCCTCTCTCTGGAGCCCTAGCCACCGATGGCTTGGACCCTTGTCCCGCCCTCGGAAGAGTGGTTTTTTTATATTTTTAAATGTATTTTTTTTTATAATAATTTATATTTAAAAATGTAAAATTGATTCACTAATTTAATAAAAGTATATTCTGTGGTATGCTTGTAGATATCTCCGAAACATGATAAACACTTTTTACTTCAGCAATTATTTTTTACAAGACGGAACTCTGACTTTCATTCATGAAATGAATTATTATATTAATTGAAATTAGATTTCAGTATTCACATTACAGGATATTCTTTCATAGAAGATACGAATTATTTTCACAGAATTGCAAACGAGAAAGAAATTATATATTTAATCTCCACGAGACCTTCTATATCAGGATATTAATTATTACTTTCCGAAGGAATAATTCATTTTAGAGAGGACTTGTCATACGGCACTTATCACCTGCCGCCAGTCGGTATGTAATACTAAGCTGAGCGTGGGACGCGTTATTTCATAAAGTAAATATTTATGAGGGAAAGGAGTTTCCTCTCGCTTCCTTCGGTAAGCCTCTTGATCCGAAAAGACATAAACCTCTGGGGATTCAGTTGTAAGTTCACTAAGGCAATGTTCGATACTTTTTATAGTTATTTTCTATAACACCTCACCTTTTTTCGTTTTTTGAGAACGTTAATCTCGAATTTTGTAATGTTTATTTGGATAATACATACATATGTATGTTGGCTTAAGAAATTGATAATTTCGAAATTGTATCTATTAGGGCAGTAGGGCCAGCAATACGCTTGATATTTAGACATCTTTGGGTAGTATATAACAAAATTGCTTTACGTAAGGACTTGTTGGGAGTTTTTATGTGGTTTTTATTAATATACTAATGATTTAAGAACAAAGTTTATATCTTTAAATATATACATATTGTAATAAGGTCAAGCTAAGATTATCAAATATTTGTAATTTATTGTTGTTAATTAATTTTAGTTCGTTTTTATTAAACCCGAGCCATAATCGTCTAGTTTACGCTGGCGAAGGTGGCTTCGCCAGCGTAAACTAGACGAACTAGACTTCCGGTCGTGGGACCGGAATAATAGTACAATACAACTCTAAAACGTAAATTTACCTACAAAAGCTGTTACAATGTTCTTTTTGAAATTTCTAAAGTAGTATAAAATTATATTAAGACATTCGCAAAACGCTCGAGATGAGTAAAAAAATTAAATAACTGAACACTGCTCCGTAAGGTTTATGCAAATTAAACGGGATTTTTTTAAACTTGCCGAGACTTATATTATTATTTGCAAACATCAAGGGCCGCGCGCTCAACATATTTTGGGATTAAACATTCAACTTTCTTATAGACGAGCGATAAATGTAAAACGGTAAGCTTTAGACGAAACTTTCCGTGTTTACGTTTTTGCACAAATTATAATGTAAGCAACTCACATTACTATAAAACGAGGAGTACGAAATATTACAAGTTTTTCCATTTTTTTCCTTAAAACTTCTAAAAAAAGAGAAAAGAGAAAGCTGTCGTGGCGTGGGGAACTGGGAGTCTTAATAATAGGTTCCCTCTGCCTACCCTGCTGTGTGAGGGATACATCGTAAAGCTAATTTATTTATTTTTTCTTCTAATAAGATTTTAATTATATCTGAATATTTCATGTAAAACAATTAAGATGACAAGAGAGTCTTATTAAAGTAAGGGAGTTATATAATGTTTCAGTCAAAGTTAACTTCTCGTACATAAGGGTCGAAGATAATAGTGTTTGGAACTTCACAGTGCATATTGTGCATCCGGATTCTTGAAACTTTGAAACTTGCATAATATTGTGTTAGAAAGTGACGTACCTACCTTCTCGTGGGAAGTGTTACTTTTGAAGTTGTTATTTTATTAAATCTTTTAATAGATAGCGGGATTTAAACCCGCGCCTCTTTTGAAGCCTTCTTACTTAAAGATATACGTAGACCACTTCACTTATTTACGTTGTCAACAGTCTCTATAGGGAGATTTTTACAAAATTCCCCTACCCAAAGATACATGTTTAGATTTAACATTTGGTAAAAGAGAATGTTGCACTTACGGCTGGGCGATTTGAACGATTGGACGATTCCCAAGAGGCGAGGGTTCAGATTCCACTACGTTCAAATTTTTATACGTTTTCTAAGCAATTAATTTTGAAACTAGCTAACTAAGCTATACTTTTATTATTTACACACATTTAAAAATAATAAGACCAATTGTATAATATCATTATATCACTATCATTATAATTTAATTCCTTACTAGAAGAACACACACACCCACCACTGATACCCACATCTTACCATTCATCACATTTAAGGAAACAGATTATGTTAACATTATGAGAAATTCACATTCAAAAGCGTATATCAATATTAATATTACAGAGCGACGTGTAGTGGACTACATTTATACGATGGAAGTGTAAACGTCGCGTCGTCGTCGAGCAAACAGGCTCGCATTTCTCACATGAGATGATGATGAGAACCTTCGTAGTTCCTCCCTATTTACATTCTAGTATTCAGTCGTGTATGCAACTGTTAACTCGGACACGAATGCCGCAAACTATTCGTTTACACTTTCAGCGAATGCGAATGCGAATGCAGTTCTGCATTTGTTGGTGCATTTCGGTATTCGCCACTTTGGCGTTTGGAATCAGGCCGTTTATAAACTTTTTGTTTTGGGTTTTTGTTTTAGATTACTGGGTGGGGGTGGGGGGTGTGTGTGTAGCTTTGTGTGTTCCTTTTTGATTGCTTATGAAACTGATTTGGAGCAGCTTTGTAATATGTGTTTTGTATATATTTTTGGAATTGTTTGAGGTTTTTTTTTATTTCAGTATTGTAAAATTATTATGTTTGTTTTAACTAAAACATATAGTAGGTATTAAGTTTATATACACATACTTGTAAAAAATTGTAATATGGAAGATATCAAATATCTTATAAGGTATGAGGCCGTTGTGGCGTAGCGGCACAAGGGTGTGACTGTAACGCGACAGTTGTGGGTTCGATCCCCACTCGAGGAAGTGAAATATTTATTTACGTTTATGTTTTAATTTCTCCGCTCTGGTGTCAAGGCAAAGCGCGGCGTTGAGTTCTGCCACTCAACACGCAATGCCTCCAGAATTCGGCAGAAAGTGAGGAACGGAGTGTCTTAACACTAGGTTCCCTCTGCCTACCTTGCTGTGTGCGGGATACAACGCTCGATACATATCCTATCCTATATCTTATAAAACAAAGTCGCTTTTCGGGTCTGTCTGAACTTTCTAACTCTTCTTCTTCTTCTAAACCACCCAACGGATTTTTATGCGGTTTTCACCATTAGGTCGAGTATTTCTCAGGGAAGGTTTATATATAGTTTATTATTTGTACATTCTTATGTAAATTAACATAAATACGATAAATGTGTATAAAGTCCTACCCTTTAATGGTAAGAACTACATGAAAATAATGTACTGGAGTATTGTTCCTCTTAATAAGATCTACAAAAAAGTCCGCGACAGCATATTTTTATCTTTTAAGGATAACGTGTAGTGATCATATTTCTGTTTAAAAATAGTAATTTCAATATATTTTTTATTGTTAGGGATATTTTTCCATAATGGTATTAATCCTTATCCTTTAAAATACTTTATTAATTTTCTACGTTAAACGAAGATAAAATTTGCTGTTTACACTATTTCGAAATTGCGAATAGTTTTAGAGAAAAACGCATTTAATTGTTGACACATCACGCCGTTGACTCATCAGCTGTGCCGACTCAAGTTTTACTTATCCCCTACTCTCAGCATATAAATAAGTATATTAGTTACGTTGGCCATTTAATGTAGATCAAAACTGTCTTTTACTGTTTTTCATTTTAATAAGTACTTTAGAAGTTGGTACAATATCAAAACATCCTTGCTGCGAAACGCGCCCCGCGACGTTTTGTTTATACAAGCGCGTCATGAGCAGTCATCGGTGGTTCAGTGGTAGAATGCTCGCCTGCCACGCGGGCGGCCCGGGTTCGATTCCCGGCCAATGCATTCTATTTAATTTTCCTCACAGGCAGCCACGTAGTGCTTGCTTTTCATCAGGGACAGAATACCCTCTTAAGCATTAACCACAAGCTCGAAAAAAAAAACCCGCCCGCCTCTATAGCAACGAAGATTTAGATGCGTTTGCACGTATTGGATAATCGGAGTTGAATGTATTTTTTCAGCGCGATATATTTGGTTTCATATTTTTTGTAGTAGTTATTAGTAGGTAGTTTTTTGTTTATAATTTCTTCCGTTTAAAAATAGTCATTTAACTATTTAAAAATAGTTATTTAAATATATTTTAATAAGTACTTGAAAAGATTAGTAGCACAGATTTAAAATTACGGTACCTACTAAAAAATCCTTGCCAAGTAAAACAATTGGAAAATCCTTATTGAAACTACGAAAATGCGGGTTGCATTAGAGTTTAATTAATTTTCACATTATCTTAAGTGCTTTGCAAACATACATTATATAAATAATCCAGTAGTAAAAGGGGGCGAAGCCGCAAGGGGGTCGCTAGTACATATATATATTTCAAATGTACGAAGTCACGACGCGGTCGCTAGTTAGGTATATGGTCCTTCGTAAATACATTTTCTCTTGTAACCAACTGCCACAAATTACAATCAATTTACATAATATTGACATACATTTCAGGTACTTACATAATTCACTTTTCACAAATAAACTCATTTAACAACTTTAAATATTGGTCTGAAAATTTCCCTCGAAATTTCTATTTTACAATACAGTTTGGCCAACTGGAAATTGACAATTATAAAAGGAAATAATCGCGACTGTTCTATTTGAGAACGAAACTGGTGCTAAGTATAATGGGAACAAGTATCCATCAGAGTTTTCGCTTCAGAATAAAACATAATTCCGTCGAGGAACCGGGAGCGGTTTGAATAACAACTCTTTAATTGAAAGTTTAGCAATTTGCTCTACCCTCCCAAATGGACCCGCTACGTCGCTGGCTAACTCTCGTCTGCCGGGTTTCAAAATTGAATGTAGGCAGATGTGCTTAATTACTGGACCAGATGTTTGCTCCCGCTTATCTCAAGATGAACCCACACCTTGTAGAAATTATGTCTTGTTAAGATTTACCTTTCAAATTTGGACCTGTTATTACTATACATATACATGTTAAGTAGATGTCTGTTTTAAATTATTTATTTTTATTGATTTTAGCTTTAAGATGCATCCCACATATAGCAGAGAACCAGGTGTTAAAACACTTCGTTCGTTCCCCACTTCCGCCGTGTTATCTAGGTATTGGGTGTTGAGTGGCGAAACTCAACTTATTTTAAAATATGCTATTAAGAATATATTTATAACAAATAGAACTGAATCCAGAAAAAATATTGAAAGAATTATTTGATCTATTTTTTTCTTGTACTAATTTTATAAATAAAATATATTTATCTTTAAAGTATACTAATTTAAATAAGGGTTAGTATAGAAAAGAAATCTATCCTACGAAGATGTCGTTACGAGACCGTTGACGAGCGGTATGGGACCAAATACGTGCGCTGTCATACTAGTAAGTCAAATTTCCCTTACATTTTATCTAACTGCAAGGGCGGTCGAATTTATGTCTTGCGCCCTACTTGATTCGGTTTTGATAGCGGAAGGGAGCGGCTTTTAGATAAATGTTTCTCTGTTATCCTGGCTTTCGAAACTGAAGACCGATTTTGGAATGATATTTTAGATCTGTATACGTTCTTCATGATTCATATATATAAATAAAATTCCTATATTTACTTATGGATTTACTCTGAGCTCAAAATAAAAAAAACACACCTGTCTTCAATTATTGCGCAACACTTTATTTATTATTTTGGTGAGAAAAGCTGGTGAAAATTTGAAACGTTTAGTGGTTTACGTTAATTTAAATAATAATCTATGAAAGCCTAAAATTGCAAAATTTAATCTAAAACAATATATAAATTAAACTTTCATTCAATTACTGCTATTTGTCTAACTGGAACTGTAATTAATGTAGGACATACGTGTATTACCACATCCTTTGTAATAATCGAAGTTGTGAACATGAACGCCGATGATCAGAACAATTATTGCGACATATTATAATTATTTTTTTCAGCTTCACGCCAAATCCCGCTCACTGCAGTATAGGCAAAGTGAACCTAGTTCTTAGACACTCCGTCCCCATTCATCGCCGAGAATTTGCGTGCTAAGTGGCGTAACTCAACGTCGCGCTCTGCCTCGACACTAGAGCGAAGAAGAAACAATATGAAATATTTAATTTCTTCGAGTGGGCATCGAACCCACAATCTGTCACGCTTACAGTCATACCCTGCACGAGAGAGACCATTCGTGCCCATGCGACACGAATGGCCTCAATCAATCAATTGGTAATAAACAATATTTCGAATGATGGGAATATCCTATCATTCGAAATTAGTATAAACCTAACCACTAACCACTGCATCAACCTCAACTCATCACTGAAGAGGATATGTGGAGCTATTAAAACACAAAAATAATCAAATATCGCTACGAGACTAGTCGACTAGCCACAAGCGCACGCTAGGCGCAGTGCAGCAAGCGTGTGACTGTAAGCACGAAAGGATGTGGGTTCTTTTCGTTCTCGAGGAAATGATATATTTAACATTTTCATTTCTTCGCTTTGGTATCGAGACAAAGCGCGACGTTGAGTTCTCCACAGAACACGCAAAGCCAGATGGCAAGAAGTGGGGACAGGAGTATCTTAACACCAGGCCTGTCTACCCTGCTACATGAGGGATACAGCGTGAAGCTGAAAAAAAATGTATTATGCATAACCATCGCAGTTAAATAATCTATACTATCTATACTAATATAATAAAGCGGAAGAGTTTGTTTGTTTGAACGCTAAGATCTCTGGATCTACTGGATCGATTTACTTTGTTTTTGTTTTGTATGAAAGCTGCATTCTTCAGAAGTGCTATAGGCTATATAACATTACATTACACATATATACTAATAAATTAAAATACTTTCTAATTTGACATGCAATTTATTCTGCCATGTTAATAACAACCGTCGTTGCTAAGCACCGGTTTGCAAAGTTTCTTTGTTGTTTTAAGAAAACGTCACCCAAAATGAACTTATATTTTGATATTCATCCTTATAAAAATAAATATATTATATAATATTTAATAAATAGATAATAGATAATAGAGATAAATTCTTATAGTTCAAGCAGGCGTAGCCGCGTCCGGGTCCACTAGTGGTTTATAAGCGTGAATGAACATGGACGTATCTAGAGATATTTTCTGAGGGGGCCTGAACTTTAACTTAGAACTAGTAGATATGTTCGTGGGAATGTTTTTTTTTTTTAATTTTTCAGGACAAAGTAAATTTCTGGGATGTGCACGGATCAACATCCCTCTACCCCTTTCCTACGCCCATGAATAAATACATTGTATATAATATATAATATGTTGACGTTGTCTCGTATCGGCACGGTATACTAATATGACTTCATTAGCCGTCGCTTATTCGCGTCGTATTGTGTATACAACGTTTTGTCATCAGCAATTAATCTTCATTAATGTAAACGTTCCGCGGCTAGAAGCGCTACACCGGTAAGTTCAAAGTTAAATACAAATATTTCGACTAGCCTATTGTTTGGGTGATTTAGATGATTTTAGATATGATAGGAACTGGTTTTCTTCTTTTTTGTGCCTGTGTACAGGTTAACCTACAGTCCATTCAAGATGCCTTAGATTAAACATAGGAACCTAGTGTTAAGACACTTTCCTTCCTCATTTTCTGCCGAATTCTTGAAGCACTGCGTGTTGCATTGTGGAACTCATCGCATCTCTTCTTTTTTTTTACCAGAGCGAGAAATAGAAAATGTTAAATATTTCATTTCTCGAATCCAACCTGTCGCATTGACAGTTGCACGCTTGTGCCGTTGCGCCAGTATTGGCCTAACAAAATTATAATAAATTATTTAATTTAAACGTAAAATAAAAAGAAAACCTCATCTATATATATAAAATCGAAAGGTCACTCACTCATCACGAAATCTCAGAAACTACAAGTGCTTATTTATGGGACGTAGGTGTTCGCTAAGACGGGAATTTGCAATATTCAACTTCTAAGGGGTTGTTTTTGGGGTTGAAAGTTTGTATGAAACTTCGTTACTACAAATGCTAGGAGTCTCAAATTTTGCATGGACATCACTTATAGGACGTATACGTACGTACTTATAGGACGTAGGTACTCATGGAGACTGAAATTAATAATAACGTAGTTCACGCAGGCGAAGCCGCGAGCGGGCCGCTAGTTATTTATATAAAAATTATCTTAAATATATACGTACACATGGATAAATCACCAGATCCCACGAGTTAAAATTTATTAGGCTCGCACTTAATTCACACCAAATACATCATAAGCTGGATTCGTAATAAATGTGAAATTAATGTAAATTTTCCGGTCATAAATCTCTAGAGATCTCGAGCAATAAAAAATTAGTATTGCCAGTTTCATAAAACAAAAACTTTGTTGGGCAAGTTCCCCTGAGGACGCCGCCCAGACCTCGCAGCGGCTGTGCCGTTTTTGTTTTGTTGTTGCCAATATGACATGTTTATACTTTAAATATATTAGGCATATAAATATAAAATATCTATTTAAGTTGAAAATCAATTAATATAATATATATTGAGACTTAAATGGGGCTCGATCCCCACTCGCCTTGCTAACGATTAACGCGCGTCGTTTAATTCCGATAATACGCAATGCCTCCAGCATCGGGTGGAAATTAGAGAACAGAGTGTCTTAACACTAGGTCCCCAGTTTTCTCCGCCTACCCTGTTATACACAGATGTGTTCTGTGTAGGCAGAGAAAACGCAAAACGCGTGTAGCTAAAAAAAATATATTCGTATCTAATAAATCTTCGAAAATATTTGTATGGATTTTATCGAAATTTATGTACATTACAAATATATTTAAATTGTATCCATTTAATTTGAAGCTGCTAATATATAGTTATTATTAAGAAATATCAGATTTATTACTAAACTCAGTTCACTGGAGGGGACTACATTATCCTGCCATAACTGTTTATGTTTCTGTATTTAACACAATAGAGCCGTCCACCCTGTCCTTTAGCCTCACAAAATAATAGTGGCCCCTAAAAGGAAATGTTAGTTATCATAATATTCCTCGTTTATATATATTATATTCTGGGCCATGCTGACGGTGTTGCATATTAAAATAATTATATCTTTATATATTTAAATTTATAAAGATATAATTATTTTTAACAACAATTTACTAATATACATATATATCTTTATACAATTTGCACATGTTTAAACATATGCAATAAAAATATAATTATAAATTAGTTTAATATTTTCAATTACATAAAATGAGCAGAAATTGAATCGGCAGATTTGGTTGTACTTAATTGAGTGGAATTAATTTTCTCTTGTTTTAAAAATATTATAGAGCATATATAATACAATTTATTTATATGAGTTGTATTTTTTTTTCTTTTAGAAATAATAGAATTGACGTAATCTAGATATTTATATTGTAAAGGTACCAATAACATTAGTAATAGCAAAATGAGGATGTCAAGTACCTATACTCGTATATAATTAAGCATATGAATTGACATAAAAAAATTAAAAATCTCTCAAACTAAACAATAACTATTATAATACGGTACATGAAAAATGTAAAGAACGCAAATATTATTTATCTAAATAATTTTAAACTATATATCCATTATAATATAAAATAAATGCATTCATAAAATTTGATAAAATTTACACAGCTTAAACCCCTATTTAATTCTATTCCTTATTTTTAATTCACTTAAGAACTCACTATCATTACTCTAATGTACTGAGGGTTCAGTCAAGCCGTTTTAAATATATTGTATATACTTGTTTATAATAAGTGCGTCGTATTCTAGGGCCATTTGGCCTGCTATAAACATGAATGGCGCCAAAACGTTCCTCTTATCTCGGGTATTCCTCGGAGGGGCGGAAGCGGAGCCCCAAAGGCGAAGCTCGGCCTCTCAAGTATGGTTCTAAAGGGTCTTGAAATAAAGGTTGTGAGGACTTGACGGTATTGTGTTCTTTGTTCAAATGGACCGTAAACTCTTGCAAATTACTTAGATATTGATTTGATCAGATTAACTTTGTATCCAATGGTTTACAAATACTATGAATATAATATGAAAATAGTATATATCCGTACTTTTATGTATATAGTTTTAAAATTTCTTTTAAAATAATAACCCAAGTTGTTACTTAAAAGATTTTGTTATTTTAAAAGAAAACCATTCAAAGTATTTTTAAATAAGTAGAAAGCAATACAATTAAATATTTAAGAATAATTCAAATGCTCCATTGATTTTCACTCTGTAACATTGAATGGTTGGCACAGGGAACCCGGGAACCTAGTGTAAAGACACCGTTTCCCATTAAGATAATTCCATTTTCCTCTGTTCAGCGAAATTTTCAAATGGCGGATCTCAACGCCGCGCTTTGTCGTGTTAGTAACACGAAGAAATGAAAATATTAAATATTTTATTCAGGGAAACAAATCTTGAATCGTCGTATTTACAGTCACATTTATTAAATTTGTCAATTAAATTAAAAGTAAATGTTCATATCAATTTCAAAACATGACATTCGCTTGTATCGGTATAATAAAGCAACTACTAAGCAGATTTCAATGGTTTTGATCGCAAACGTCATCTGTTTTCATTTTGTACGTTTGTTATTTGTTGTTTATTGAATGGTTTTAACATTTAGCTCTATATATATAAAAAGTTAACTTTAATTGGGTACACTTCTAAATAATAGAGCTTTACTGCACATGCGATGGTTGTAAGTTCGATTCCTACTTCAAAAAATGACTATTTTTAAATTGTTTTTGTTTTCCCAATCTGATAAGGTAAACCAAAAAAAGTTAGATTATTTCCAAGGCAAGATTTTTCACTAGATTCGTTAAAAACATTTATTTTCATTTGCATATTATATTAAACATCTGAGAAATGTGGAAGCCAAATGCATTACTTCACCCCTCAAAACAGAAAAAGGGTGACAAACTCGTTACGAAAGAATAACAGCCATTGTATCAGGCGAAGGCGGAAAGTGTCTAATACAAAAAAGAATTGCAAATATTTTGAATATATTAAACTGTATATTAGAATGACCTTTCTATACAAGTTACTCGTCTAATAATATTATTGTCAATGGAAAAAAATAATAATTATCTACTAAAGTAACCATAATAAAATATTTTTTTGCAAAAATAAAGAAAACAATTTGTATCAAAAGTATCTCCAGCGGGGAAGAAATAGAGAGAGGCATCTCTATCTCTATATCTAGGCTCTTTCTTTCGACTCCTCTTTCCACTATCATCAACCTCTTATATGCCTTCCGAGGGCTTCGACTCAATCTCATTCCTTTCACGTGACCTTCCTCCAGTATCAGTATCATCCTCACTATGATATCGTCTCTAGTACTTGCCATTCTGTGTATATCGTCATTTCGTATTTGGCCAGCTAAACTGTATAATTATTCTTAACATAAATCTTATTTTAATGAAAACGTAAATTCCAAATAATTATTCTCGTTGTTTTACTGCCGGAACCCGCGAATATAGGTGTAAATTGTTTGCACGTAAACAACCAGTGTTCGCTTATTAGATGGGTTCAAAGTAATAAAAAGATCATCTTATTACACGCGGGACGTTAGACCCCTCTGAAATACTAAAATTTAAATTCTAACACAAAACGATTTGTTCTGCTACAGCAATAAAAATAAGATTATATTTAACGATACGAACATAAATATGATTTTAGGTGTATATTTTTGGAAAATCACTGAAAATATATGGAGTGATATCTCCATCCGTAAGAGTTGTAAATAAATATGTTTTCTTTTGAGAAGGAGTTAGTTAGGTGTTTAGTTCATTACATTTTATTTTCACATATGGCAACTTTAAATATTTGTTGTATTTAAACAACTCAAATAATATATTTATTGCTTATAATACATAATTTATTTATAACTAAGTTTGAGAAACTGGCACTTTGAGTTTGAAGCACCGCTGTCACATTTTTATGAATAAATAACTATCTTGTTATTCTATTTTATTGTACAGAGTGTCCCTTGACAGCCCGCATAAACGCCTGAGGGTTATGGTAATAGATTTAGATAGGGGAGACGTAGAAATTCTACAGTTGTCAGTTCTCATCATCCTCAATATTTTTTTTAATAAAAATGAGCAAAAATGGCTTCGGTGAAGATGTGAATCTCACAGAAGTCCAATAAATTATTATCATTGTAATATTAATACTGGAAGGAAAAATTTTATACTCTTTTTTACTGAAGAAGTATGAATTTTGCTATAGTTAGTATGCGGAAATGGTAAATTTTTCTTTATTTCCACATTTTTTATCATATTATTTCAGCTCCACGCTATATCCCGCACATAGGATAATGAAAATATTAGGGTTATTATATAGGGTAGGCAGAGTGAACCTCAAAATTTAATTTTAAGACACTCCATTCTCCACTTTCCGAAATGCCGTATTCTGAAGGCATTGCGTGTTGAGAGGAGAAACTCAACTTCTCGAATCGATCGAACCTACAACCTGTCACTTTTGTACTAATAAACTATTGCTCCTGCACTAGCCAATTAAGATATTGTCAGAGTTAATAGAAACAGTAATCATTTTGCTGTCAGAAGATAAATTTTCTAATTGTCACATAGTGAGCGCCGCAGGGTTATTCTAGGGAAGTCCATCATTTCAAGTTTTAGTGGATTTATTTATTCCCAGAATTACCCCTCAGGGCTTAATAGCACTTTGTGCGATAATGTGTGATCATAAATGAAATATAATAACTTAGATGCGACGACGTTAACAACTGACCCTTAACGATATTGTGGTAATACTTATAGAGTTGTCTATACGATATTTGTAAATTCGGAATCGTTGTCTAAGAAAATAAACTTAGATGTAGAACTAGCACTGCACAGCTCTCGCTTGGAAAAGAATGCTCTCTTAAAAATAGACATTGAAAAACTATTATAAAAAGACACTAGAAAATTTTTATATTCAAAAATAATATAAGAAAAATGTCAGAGATGACAAAATAATACTAAAACAATTTCAATATAAATAAATTAGGTGGCAAATATCGTTACCTGAGTACAATTAATATTTTTAGAACGTTAATATTAATTTTCAACTAAAAACAATTGTGAATAGTTTAATTTATGTATTATATATTTATAAAAAAAACCTTATATAATAAGCCTTAAAAACCCGTATAAAGTACCATCATATCATAAACACAAAATTAGTCGTATAGAATTATCGTCATTGCAGAAACATTTCAATACAGTCAAGCAATTAGTACAAAACTAATAGAACCTCGGCACACTAGTATCGATTTTAAAATAAAATGTAGTAAATATAGAATATACAAAATTACCCTTTTATATAGTTCTAATTAAAGAGTTATTTTAAGAGCATGTCGAGCTTGTTGAAAAAGAACCACCGGCCATTATTGTTTTAATAGTCATGTCGATCGTATCGGAATATAAATTAATACGACGATGAAATCAAATAACTTCAGTTTAGTTGTTTCGCATTTAAATCAACTTCAATTAAATTGTATATTTTAATTACGCTTAAGCCTTGCTCTCTTGTTTTACAACTTTTCGGGTATGTATTATTATGTTTTTTCAATGTACAATTTAATTTTAACCGCTGGATGTATTTTATAGCACAGATTATATTTTACATATTTGTATTTTACAAGGGTGTGACTGTAACGCGACGATTGTGAATTCGATTCCTAGTCGAGGAAATAAAATATTTATTTACGTTTATACTTCCATTTCTTCGCTCAGGTGTCGAGGCAAAGCGCGGCTTTAAGTTAGGCCACTTGAGTTGTAACACGCAATGCCTCCATAATTCGGCAAAAAGTGGGGAATGGAGTGTCTTAATGTACCTACTAGGTTCCCTCTGCCTACCCTGCTGTGTGCGGGATACAGCGTGAAGCTGATATGGAAAAGTGATTGACTTTTCTCTTTTGAGTTTTTTACTATTAGTGTGTAAATTACATTTCAATAATGACTAATTGTTTTTATACATAAACAGAATTGTACAAATTAAAAACAATACTACAATTTGATCAGATAATTAATTTAAAAAAAACTGTATTCGCATTTATGTAACTTTATTCAGTAAAAATAAAAAGTATCGTTGCTGAAAAAAATCGACAAAATTCCTTATGATAAAACAAAATTTCAGAACGCATATAAACATACAAAGGTTCGTAAAACTAATTATTTTTTCTTTTATCTTCGACAAACTGGCAACAAAGTGATTTAGACAAAAGCCGTAGGTATAAGCTGAAAACAAAGCGACCTGAAAGAAAATAGGGTCTCAACGATGCCATCATTGAAGTGATTCTCTTTGTAACTGCGAATATACGTACAGTTAGATGCTTAGGTTGTTCAAACACCGAAAAAAGGTTTTCACCAGTACATAATAAAAATGTGAACCATATATGTATATAAAAGTAGAGCAATTTTTCTAATTATGTATGGTATGTCTTCATACTTCGGCGGAAAGTGGGCAACGGAGTGTCTACGAGCAGAGTAGGCAGAAGGAGCTAGTATATAGCGTGTATCCCGCTGTATGCGGGATAAAGCGTGAACCATTTTATCAAAATTGACAAATAAAATGATAATTAATAAAAATCTAAAATATTTATGTCACCTTTTACTCAACATCTGAAACACGATTACTTTTCTCATGTATGCATAAAAACAGGCAAATCACAAACAAGATAATACTCGCTGGGACGTCCTCTACGGGAATCTCATTTTCAATATGTTTTTATAACTTTCAGTGAGGAAATGAGGTGGCGCTCGCGGCACTCGGCGGCGGTATTGTCGTCATAAACCAACCGAGGCCGTCTCCATAAATCCCTTCCAAAAGTACCTTTATACACATTATGTTGTTACATCAAGAATTCTTATTTGCTTCTCAACACTTTGAATCTGAGAAAAATACACCTTTTTTGCACGATTATTTGTGTTTTATTGTGTTATTTATGTATTTTAGCTATGCTTTTTATACTTTAGTTCATTTGTATTAAGTACTTCAAATGAACTAAAGCGCAAAAAGGATTAGAAAATTAAGTCATTAGTTCATACTTATTTTCTTTTGAATGAGATAAGTATAAGTAACTTGTAGTATTAGCAAGGCATGGAGAGGGAACCTGGGAACCTAATGTTAAGACACTATGCTCCTCGTGAAAATGTTACCATGGAGTGGGAAACAAATATATCCATGGAACGAAAATAATGAAGCGGCCAGCTATTCGTTATTCATCCTATTTTAAGAAGATATTATTAATGTACGACGGTTAACAAAAGGTATATTTTAATCTTAATGAGACCAAGGATAATCTGTATGATCAATTAAGAGTCGAATTCAAGGTATTTAAATAATTAAACGATTCATTTGAAATTTAAAATATAATATATACCTTCAATACAATAAAACGATAAGAGAGGTATCGTAAAAGGTATTTTTATTGTTATATATTTGTTGTTCTCGAAAGGTATAATTTATTTCAAAAATCTGAATAGATTAAGGTAAGCCTTAAGCGATATGAGTATCACATCTTAGGAAATGATCAGCTTTATGAGCACTTTCTGACGATCATCCAAAAATGATAGTTACGCTTCACCTGGATCCCAGGACCAAATCCCAGGACTTAGAGCGAAACTAAGGAAGATCAGACTCAAAATACAAAAAATATTAACTTTAAAGTAAGTTTACATGCCAGTGTTAAAATAAATAATTACATACATAACTTCACTAGGATAATATTTATAACTACTTTTGCAAAAGAAGTTGCGGAAGACAACTATATATGTATATATATAAATAAATCTCACCTTACTAATATTATGAGGATGGATGTTTGTTCCACTTCAACGCAGAACTGACGCAAATAACTTAGTGATATTTAATTCTATATTAAGCACCAAGTAGGCATTGAACTCACAGCCACGTTATACCGAAACACTTTACAAATGCACTACAATGGCAAAAATAATAATTTAAAATATACTTTTTATACAAAATGTCAGATACTTAAATGCTGCTACAATTATTTCAACAGATTCCATTTCCACAAGACAAACGTTAGCATTTGTCTAAATGTTGGCACCACAACGATTCTTTTCTTGTTAAATTCCCCCAGTCTCAACATAATAACCCGTTGTTGACACTCTCTCAGCCCCGAGCACTCCACAAGCAATAAGACAGTAATAAATGTTCTCATCTAAAGACAAGAATAAAAAGGGATATAATAAGTAGATATTGTGAATCGGTACTTGGCAGTTCAATATTGCGAGTCATGAACTATGGCGACGAATTCTAGATGCAATCTGTTTTTCTTTTCTATCTAGCGAGGTTTCTTTGGTTGATATCGTTCAATCGTACTAGTTTATAATAATTTGGAAATAAAATAATATAATTATTTAGTTATTATAATTACAATTCGGCATCCATATAGATCTTCCATTCTTTTGTCGAAGTCGAGTCGAGTCGAAATCGACGCATTACTTAACATTAACTTGGCTCCCATTTTATATTTATGTTTTTGATGGGACTTTCAATACTACACCTACATAATTATATCTGATATATTTAGCATGTACTCCGTTCTAAGTAAAATCAATGAAAATATTATTAAATATTATTTGTATAGACACAATTTAAACATCTACTGTTAATAAATTAAATTAATATTTAATAACGAACTCTTATAATATAAGATTACTTTAACAATTCAAATTAGGCTAAGGATGCTCTCCTGTAACTTATTATTTAAGTTAAATATCTTTAAGATAATTAAGCTACCTATTACTAAGATAATATAATAACTTTCTATTAACTTTTTAAAAAAACTCTTACAATATTGTTGTTTATTATAAAATAAATAAACAACGAGGAAATTAAATATTAAATATTTTCATTTCTACGTTCTGGTGTCAAGGCAAAGCGCGGCTTGAATTCTGACACTCAACGCACAACACCTCCAGAAATTGACGGAAAAAATGGGTAATGGAAATGTTTGAGACACTAGGTTCCCAGGTTACGTACCTACCCTGCTATGATATATGAATTTTGAAAGGTATTCAAAATACAACACATTCAATTTTGAATTTCTATATCCAATTCAATGCGTGAAAACTAAAAAGAAATTTAAAAAAAACCTCATCCCTTAAACCCCGAACCGAACCGAAACTAAAGAAATACAAAGAAAACATAAATAAAAGGCAAGCGTAGTCGTTATAACATAGTAAATCACTACACCATCCTTGTTTCCCGTGCGAAATGAAAAAAACAATAATGAAGGAAATTAGGTAGTAGGGAGCGGCGCGTAAGTTAAGAGGAATCCAACTAAGATGAATGACGTCATTTTGCCCTCCATTAACCCATTTTTGATGTTACAGCGCTAATAGTAAAGAAAAAATATTCTACGAATGCTTTGCGGAATAAAAAGTCGTTTCACTATTCCATTTTAAAGAGCTATGAGTATGGGATGTGAAAATGTTAAGTGCCTGTTTAATGTGAATATTAATTTTATTATTATGGCAAGAGCTATAATAGTAAGAATATTATATAATCTAAAATATAATTGTTATAAACAATTGCATTCATAATAATTTTTATCAAAAAATCTTTATAAAATCATTTGCAAATAAAATTGCTCCAACAAGTAAAAAATATTTATAAATTCTCATTAATGTAGTGTTAACATTTCTATAGTATCAATTAAGGCTATCGTGGCGCAGTTTCATAAGCGTATGACTGTAAGCACGTGGTTGTGGGTTCGATCCCCATTAGGGAGAATGAATTATTATTTATTAATATTTCAATTTCTTCGCTCTTGTAACAAAACAAAGAGCTGATTTGAGTTACGCCACTCACCACGTAATGCCTCAAAAATTAGGCGGAAAGTGGGAAACGGAGTGTCTTAACACTAGGTTCCCTCTGCCTACCCTGCTGTATGCGGAATATGTAGCGTGAAGCTAAAAAACAAAAAAAATATCAATAAATAATAACGCTTATGTACTAGTATTTATACTCATTAATAAATAGTATGTACTCGAAGTATATCGACGATGGCAATTGTATCCAATACTTCAAAGAAAATATTATTTCTATGAAAATGTAAAGCTCTCTATTCTCAGCTGACATACATCCTCAATATTTATGATATCTAAAGTAATACATAAATGCAAAGTCGAGTGGCGGATATGTAATTTTCTCTAAAAATCTTATTTATAGATAAAAATGATTTTCTTTCATATTTTAGCATATACTAGTTACATACTCCTAGCTTGTCTTTGCAGCTTTGTTTGCGTTAGCTCGAATTACGTAAAATATTTAATATTTTAAGAGGACAGCTTAACACTGGATTCTCTAAAAAAGAGTTCTTCTAAAAAAGAAGAAAGAAAATATTATGATAAAAAAAATTTTTGCTGTTCTAGTATATGAATATATATTTTAAACAATAACTATTAAAATAGTCAATGTGATATATCAATGGACAACATCAAATCTTGGCAAGGAGAGCCATATATCTCACATGTTTATACCAAGCATGTGGGCATCACGTTTTCAAGGGGCAGGGTCAGAATGTAATACCTTTTACCAACGCGCCAGAGAGCACTCAGAGAGAAGAGCTGTCCGATTTAGAAAATCACGTTATATTGCTGTCTGTACGGTGGGCGCGTTACGTCAAACCCTGCATCATGTACAGATTGTGCTGGATATTTGCTAATCTTTGATAGATTTTGGTATATTTCTAATTATTTAATAGTATAAAACAGAACGATTAAAATGATACTTCGTTAGATTGTTTTAGATTTTAGATTTTTAACCATAACCATTTGAGTGGAACTTATTGAAATCTTTTTTTAAATGATTCCCACTTATTTTAATTCATAATATTATATTTTTTATTTTTATTTTATACATTACATGAGAATATTAGAATTAATTAAAATTAATAATATAAGTAATGTATTGTTATATGTATATTAATATAGTATATATATATTAGTTATGTAACATACAACACGTTATGCAGAGTAGAATGTTAGTGTCAATATCAGACGATAAAACGTGCTTATGACTAACGGCCATTTGAAGTGCACTTCACTTGAGATGGATGGATGGGGGCCTAAATTATGGAAATATACATATATACCACGAGCAGCCTTAGTATTTATTATTTATTGTATTAAATATTCTTTTTTTTTTATTTCACGATGTATTCCGCATGTAGCAGGTCAGACAAAGCGAGCTTAGCTTAGACACTACGCTCCTCACTTTTCGCCAATATTAAATATTTAATTTCCTCGAATGGGAATCGAACTCTTGACCTGTCGCGTTTACAGTCACACACTTACGTCATGCGTCACGACTGGCCACAATTAATGATACGATTGCGAGTTACTTGCCCAATTGGGAAATGAAATATTTAATATTTTCATTTCCTTGCTCTGTAACAAGGCAAAGCACGGCGTTGAATTCCGCCACTCAACACGCTAAGCTCCGGCTGTAATTGTTTAATGGAAACGGGACGTCTTAATACTAGGTTTCTAGGTTCTATCTGCCTATCCTGCTATGTATGTCGATATAAAGAAAGAACAGGTTACAAAGCTATAAATGATAGGATAATTATAATAAACATAAGTATGTCTTGAGCGATACTAAACTTTACACACCTTTGCGTATGACGCATTATGTTATCTTGAGAGCTAGTTTAGCTCTATAATATCAACGGCTTGAGCTTAAAAGCTTTTAGAAGCACAAAACATGTTTATATTTTTACAAGGTAAGTTACGTTACCATATCTTGTAGTATTTAAGCTTGTATATAAGTTATTAGAGATTAAGTTACGATTGTTTGTGTTAAGCTAGCATAAAAAAGCATAAGAGTATTCGTTAGCTGTCTTAATTACTTTAAAATTCTTTTTTAAGAATTTAAAAACATTTTTCATTTATCACCCCCCTTCATATTATTAATAGTATTGGACTCTAACGAGTACTTTATCTAGTATATTAATGCTTTTTGTTTTTTTAGATTCACTCTATATCCCGTATATAGCCGGTAGTGATAAGACATTCCGTTCCCCACTTTCCACCGAATTTTACAAGACATTGCGCGTTGAGTCGCGGAACTCAACACAGGGCTTTTGTCTTGGTACCAGAGCGAAGAAATTAAAATATTAATAAATTATAGTTAATTCCCCCAAGTGACGATCGAATCTACAACCGTCACGTTACAGTCACATCCTAACCCTGCACCATGACGGCCTTAAAATATATGTGTCTATACGAGTATTTTGATCTAATATTATAGACTCAACCTAGATTGAATCCGAGAACTTTGATTGTGGGCGCTCAGCTTAAGATCAAAGTATTAGCTTTCAAGGAGTTGTAAACTTTATAGGGTGAATCCACTCGTAACTCTTGACTTGCAGGGACATCTTATAAAAAGGAAGATACGGTCCGGAACAAGCAAACATATTGCACCGCGCTCTACAATGTACGGCTATGTACACGAGACCAGGATATATTGTTGAAGAAATGAATATCTTATGCACTTATTTCATATTGGGTCCTGGCTTTATATTTTACAATGTAATAATAAGGTTTAGTATTTTTTTGTATGTAGCAGGATAGGTAGAAGGAGAATAGAGTTAAGGCACTCCACTCTCGACACCAGAGCGATGAGATAAAAATATTAAAGATCTTATTTCCTCGAGTGCAAATCGAACCTTCAATCTGTCGCGCTTACAGTTACACGTTCTCGCCTCTGCGCCACGACTGGCTTCAAACAGTAATATTTTATGACATTCATATATTAAATAAAATAAATGCGTAGGTACTTTTGTTATTCATAACTGTGAATTCATAGTTTACTAGGAAAAATGTACTTTGGTAAGCGCAACATACATACGAGTACTGTAATAACATAATGTTATTTCATGAAATGCAGTTACAAAAATAGGAGTTTGAAATAATATTTTTTTAATTTTTTTTGCAGGAAATATAAATAGAATATATCCAGGCGAACTTAACGAGCTTAAACTCTATGGTTTTACTAAAAGGCATTTCAGAGCTTCGTCTTCGTCTTCGTCAGCGTAATGGTACCATAGAGAGAAGAAAAGAAGAAACTTCTGAGCATTTCATGGATTCTCTACTCGGATAACCATCGCGTTGTAGAAAGAGGTCGGAGGAGTGCCTGAAACTTGCGCCCTAAGTCTAGGCTTAAGGAGCTTCCTTAAAATGCACATTAACTGCCAGGACGGTGCTCGACCGTGGAGAGGACCTTAAAAGAATAAGAAGTGAATATAATTAGGCTTCTTAATCGAAAAGCTCCGACCCTTGCTCTAAAAATGTGTTGAAAATTAAGAAAAAAAAGTGATATAGTTTTTATCCGAACATTTAAATAAAAAAGTAAAATTTATTTAAGAATCAGAACGAACACTCACAATAAAAATAGCCATTTCTGCATACAACTGGAATTGTTAATCGACTAGCTGCACCGACCAGTCGAAGGATATTAAAGCTATAAATATTCATTATGAACTTGCCTTAATTTTGTATTGTACTGTGCTACTATTCTACAAATTCTAATTTAAGTGTGTGGCCGGGATATAATTCTTTAATTAACAAACATAATACTATAATATACACCTCAGAGACCACTTATATTTAGAGATATTTGGAGGTAACGAGTTCTTTTTTATATACATATTTATCTTTCTACGAGTAAGTTATAAACTTTTGTTTATTGAACATTAAAAATATCTTTATGTATATTATTCTTTCTTTTTATAATTAAAATTAGGATCATAAGAAAAAATATATATCTACACACCTACCTATATATGAACAATATTACGAGTATCATATATACCTAAAACAAATTATGCATAATAATTTTCATAATTTTATAGCACTTTCAATACGAAAGTACCAAATACCATAACCACTTTATTTCCCTGATTAGCTGAAATGCATCGCTGTTCCTTCAGAGAGTAATCTTTCTTATCCCCGATATTACTTTACCATATAAAAAGGATGAGATTTATAAAAATAACAAAAGACGTTTTCAATCAATTCAAATCATTTCAACTTATTTTTCCTCTTGTATATTTTTGTTTATTTTCACGGGTCTTATTTATTTTGTAGGGTACTTTACGCTAGTGTTAAGACACTCTGTTTCCCATTTTCCATCTAATATTCAAGGTTTTGCGTTTCAAATGACGGATCTCAACCCCGGGCTTTACCGTATTACCAGAACGAAAAAATTAAAATATTAATATTTTAATTTTATTTATTTTAATTTTATTTATATAATAATAATAATATATTTTAATTTTATTTACATAATAATAATATTTTAATTTTATTTTAAATATTAATATTTTAATTTTTTAATTAATATATATATCTCTTAATACTGTAACACAACAATATATTCAAATGTCATTTTTATATATTTATATCTTTATACGACCGCCTTGAATAAAGAAAGACAAGATGTAATGCGTATAGTATCATACTATGAGCGTAATGAAATGAAACCGTATATCACTCTCTATGTCTGAAATTTGATTTCTTCTTTATGCTTATATCAGGTATTATATATTCTCACAATAGCAAAGATTAAGATACCCTAAATGATAAAATCTAAAACTTGATTAGTGTGAAAAAAAATATTGCAAATTCTTAATATAATAAAATGTAAGCTTTTTTAGCTTTACGCCTATAAACTTTATATAAACGTACAGTATATTCTATCACCTGTTTATTATACACAAATCACACAAAGCTACGCTGACCGTCACTAATCATCCCCCCAGTGGCGTAGCTAGGGGGGTGCGAGCGGTGCGGTCGCACCGGACATCAACAGGAAAAGGGCATCAAAGTCGACGATTAGTGTGTGTTTTCTTTGTTTTTTTAGACTTTATATCATTTTAAAGGGCATCAAGTCCTTTAAGCTGCACCGGGCATCAAAATAAAAGGGGCATCAAAGTCGACGATCACTTTGTTTTATTTAGAACTCAACGTCGATGATTTCGTTTTTTTTTAGAAGTTAACATCGACGATCGCTTCGTTTTTTTAGAACTCAACGTCGATGATTACGTTTTTTTTTTTTTAGAAGTCATCAACAGGAAAGGGGCATCATGTCCCCCGAGCCGCACCGGGCAGCAAATACCCTAGCTACGCCACTGCATCCCCCTAATTCTTCTTAACATTTATGCCAAACTTATTTCAGCATCAAAGAGGTGGTGACTTAATTAATTACTTTAACGTTTGACTTCAAAGTTCAATCAAACACCACAGACTATAAAATAATATTAGCTTACAATGTTTTAGGTAAAAAAATGTCCAGAAAAATTGTATTATTAATAAATGTCTAACAATTACTATTTAACTAGAAATTAGAAGTCGTTTATATTTATCAGTCATTAATTTATTTCAACCTCTATTTAATTCAAAAACATCATGATGATACTTATATCGAGAGTCTTCTGAGTCTTTATGAGGCCGTCGTAGCGCAGGAGCACAAGCGTGCGACTGTCAACGCGACGGTTTCGGGTTCGATTCTCCCTAGGGGAATGAAATATAGAATGTTTTCATTTCCTCGCTCCGGTAACGAGGCAAAGCACGGCGTTGAGTTCCACTACTCAACATGCAATACCTCAAGAAATCGTCTGAAAGTGGGGAACAACTTAATGGGTAAACAGAGTGCTTTAACACTAGGTCCCCAGGTTCTTTCTATCCTGCTATATACAGAATACGGCGTAAAGCCATAAAAAATCAAATGTTTGTTACATTTTAAGCACAAACCAATGTAACAATGTGTATAACAACATTAGACTTAGTTCTAAACTATACAATAAACGCTACATATTAAAGGAATTAGTACAAAATTTATTTCCCTCTTGACACCATGGCTTTATGGCGACGACAGAAAAGGCTAGTTAACTGCCAAAATAATGTTCGTTACAATGAAGTTAGCGGGATTATTGAAAGTTGTTGATAGTTAGCGAATCTTTCCCTACTCTGATACGTGGCTTCCGTCGTAACTTTTGTTTATATAGGAAACTTCTTCATCATCCGTACGATAGAAAAGATTTAAAACGATTCTTTTATTTATCTTATAAATGAATTTAATGTTAAATTATGTGTAGGATTTAGACTAAATTAGTTTCGGAGTTTACATGACAACTCCTCCAGAATTCGGTGCAAATGAGGAACGAAAGGGCCTTAATTAGAACGAAGTGTCTTAACACTAGTTTCCCAAGTTTCCTTTGCTTAAAAGCTTAAGAGATTTTATTCCTTGCCATATATATCAATCATAACGAGAGAGAGAGATCACAAGAAACATTTATTTGCTCCTTAAAATCCAAAACTCCTCCAATCCTCGCATTCATTTGAACAACAAATAAATTCCACCTCCCAAATCAATCTATTCCACCCATACATCTGTCTCTATAACTCTATCAACGAAATCAAAACGAATGTAGCGCAGCGATAACTTTGAACGTAATTGAAACCCGTCAGCGGAAGTTGTTGCAGCGCGAGATGGATGTCTTTGTGCTCGGAACTGATAGGCAGATAGTGTGTCAGTCAACGTACACAGCCACCCTGACATGAGCTGTCCATAGCTGATAGTACCAGATAGTAGTTCGCGTTCAATTTCCGTTAGCAGCGTGTACGCGGACCGCACTCCACTCGTATATATATTATTGGCCGAAATGAAAATGCCTGATAAACTATATTCGTATTTAGCGCTGGGTTTTACGAAACAGAGCTGGTCTATTTTATGGGCTTGGTAGCAATTTTCTTTATACCGTTATATATAGAAATGAAATGAATTGAAATTATTAGCATAAAGCTAGAAAATTGTAGAGAAAACTAATATGTCGTAAAGTTTTCTAAGTTGAACGAATTATCTTTGAATTTTCTTGAATGTTATATTTTCTTGGATATCAAATATTTGTAAGTTTGCTGAGTGTAGTTGCAGTTATATTAGCAAGAGCTTAAGATGTAAAAGGAACTTTATTACACACATTTTTATCAATTATAAGTAGAGGCCAAGTGCCTCTAAGTCTCTGGCCAAGTCGTGCCGCAAGGACAAGCATGTGACTGTAAACGCGACAGGTTCTTGGTTCGGTTCCGACTCGACGAAATAATTATTTTTTTTAATTTCTTCACTATAGTGTCGAGGCAAAAGCGCGGCGTTTAGTTCCGCTATTCAACAGACAATGTCAGGATTTAGCGAAAAGTGGAGAGCGAAGTGTCTGAACAATATAATCCCTCTGCCTACCTTACTATATGCATAATACAGCGTGAAGCTGAAAAGAAATTTACATATTTATTTTTGATATATTTATATAATATATTTTTATTAAAACCACACTAACCGCCAACCGCAAGTTCCTAGGAATCCCGATGCAATAAATTAATTCCAATAGTTCACTACTCGTATTACCCATCCTTTGACAAGCAAGTATGAAGAATAATTCTAAAAAATAATAATTTCAATACGTCACGTTCTGCTGCGTTCGGCTCACACGAGCGCTCACGAGCGCAAATATTTGTAAGCGATAAGGGTGTACGTCACGTTTTCTTGACAACACATTTACTTTTCATCATTTCACTGATACAAGACTTAGAGAGAGTTATACTCGTACAGGTGATTTTATTATTTCTTCGCAGCAAATAATGACATAAACTAGAAATTTCAGTTTTTTTCTTATTTTATTCGTAGGTTTACAAAAATTTATGGATGATATATACTAAATATGTATACTAAATTATATACAAATACATACATGTCTATATTTATAAATGCTATAATCTCCTATACATATGTACATTGACGCTATCGTATTTCCACATAAGGATGTAGGATTATATTTTTGTATTTAGATGGAGAGAAAGTGATAACGAAATGTAAAATAATGTAAGGCAAAATATTTTGCACTCTTTTAAAAAAATACCATCTGGATATATGTATAAAAAAATAGTAAGGATTCTTGTTTGTCACATATGTAAGTTAAGTGTGCACATACATGTATGTAGTATAGTAGTATCAATATTTAAAGTAACTCTATAATAACATAAACTTTCTGTTACCCTCTTTTCTCTATTTACATACAAAATATATTTGAAAGTTTTCTGAACGAGTTCCATACAATAAAGCTGAATAACGACATTTGACCGGGATAACTGAAATAATATACAAGATTGAACAAAGTAAATTCAGTTTAAAAATGTGGCCAACACTAGTAATATCTCAGCGCTATTTGTATTCAGAGTGCGTCTCAGTGAGAGGAACAAATTTTTAAAATTGAATCTCAGAGAACGAGCCGTCTGTGATACAGCCAGTACCAAACCTAGTCTGCAGGTGCAAAATGAGCATATCTCGAATAAATTTAAAGCATACTATTGTTGGTATTTTTTAACTAAGTTCCTCTATTTTGTAGAAGAAACGTAAAGAATCTCTAAATATAATTGATATTTCCATCGACGATTGAGAAAATATGTAAGAAAATAAGCATCGCTCTCTTGCACTATGCGAATATTTATTTAAGTGTATTTAGGGAAAAATAGAAAAATATTTATTTATTTGAAAATCGCCCAATATGTTCCGGAGATTAGCCCGGACAAACGGAAAGATTTACAGACATACTCTACAACTAAATATAGTTTCAGTATAAATGAATAAACCTTTGTATATATTCTTACAGGATTCCAATTCACTTCAATGAATTCGTACAAAATGTTTAAAAAACGACTTACGAGTACGTAGGCGGAGTTCAATCCAAACGCCAATATCACAAACCAAGAACCGCAAGTTAGCAAATCTTTGCATTCGAAAGATATGAAACGTCTAGCTGAACTTTATTGACGTCAGTATATTTCAGAGATACTGTTTTTAGGTCACAAATCTCTACGTTCAACTATTATTAATTTAATATATTTAAGCATCCCTTTAATTTTGTAATAATCATTTGGTACTGACATTTAACGACATATGTACGAAATACTCATTTATCATTATTGTTTATTATCCTGCCATAAAATATAGATTGGGAACAACAAGGCATTTAAAATAATTATTCGATTATAATAATTTTAAACATAACAGACCTTTAAATGGCGTTTTAAACTACTATTTTTCTTACAAAGCAAAACGTTAGATATGAATATTTTATTGTATTTTCTATGTTTTATAACGTTTGTAAAACATCTAGATACTATTACATTGTACAAAAATAATATTAAATAACAAAAAAATTATAAAACATGAAAGAATAAGAAACTCGAATATATTTATTTCATAAATATAGTGTAATTCAGTAAAAAAATCAAGAATTTTTCTAATATCTAGTTAAAATCTTTGAAATTAAATCATTGAATAAAAATGTCTTTTCAAGTACAAACTTCTATGTACCTAGTTCTAGTATACGACTCGTTTTATAAAATTCAATTTTGGGAATTTGTTTCCCCGAGTCGAGTGCTACGAGGAATACTGATGTCGCTGGCTTCCGGTAAAAGACCTTTCTACAGCTTTTTTAATATAATCGTAACAAAATTAATATACATTAAAAATAGTCGTTGACTTTATGGTTTTATCATTTTTATGAAGCGGAAAATTTCTTTTTATTTTTAGGATTATAAATACTGTAGGTGCTAATGACTTTTGTAATTTATTGATGTTAAAATGTGTTATTTATGAAACATAATTATTTTTTTCTTTGGGTGGAAAATATATTTTTGATATTATCTATTTATTAAGTTGTAAAGTATCTTGGACTAAGTATAGAGAGATATCTTACTAAAGGCCGCCTTATCTTATCTCTTGCACCCTTAAACCCAAGTTAACTGAAACGTGCCGACAACTATGACATACAATAAACCAGTGTTGAGTTAACTATAATAAAATAAAAATACTTTTTTAAACTTTTAATCTTTTACTAATAAAAATTGCTTTAGAAACTGGAACTAAAAGGTTTTTTTGAGTACTTTACAGCTTTTACACAATATTTGTAACGTTTCCTTTACAAGTATATTTTATTTGGACATCGACAGACTTTTCATTTTTTGTTGGGGGTAGTTTCAGTTGTTTCGCAGAGCTCTGCAGACTTATTACGGCCGCTTTTGTTCATCGTGACGTAAAAGCTCAAGTTTTTCAGTAAATACCACCGGCCATTCGAAGAAAATGTAAAGATATAGCCCTATATTGTTTCGAATTTGTAAAGAAAATACCAACGTTAGAATTTTTCTTGTTCAATTTCTTTTCTGTAAAAATATAAGTTTTACTTAACAATTTTCCTTAATTAGAGTCTATATTTGGAATATTTTTTATAATAATCAATAAAAAAATATTACCTCACTAAACGAAGGCCTCGTGGTGCTGGGGCAAAAGCAAGTAACTGTAACGTGACGGTTGTAAGTTCGATTTTCACTCGGAGGAATAGATTACTTTTTTTTTATTTTCGTCTGGTAGCAAAGCAAAAGCGCGGCGTTTATTTCCGCCACTCAACACACAATGCCTCAAAAATTTGGTGGACAGAGGGAACCTATAACCGTTACAGTCACACGTTTGAGCCCCGCGCCACGACATTATAATATTTACTGGTGACAATAAACCCACAAACTATTATGATAAGTTTACATCGATTTAATTAAGCACTTGGAGTAATCCTGACTATTAGGCCATCTAATATGATTAGAGCCGAGGTACCCAATGATATACAGTCATGTAAGCCAATGGCGCCGCTAATAAACCTCGTGTGCGCGGTCTTAAGGGATTGTGGAGATTTGTATTGAGTGGGCTATATTAGGGGATGTTAATACAACATCATATTATACGAGTATGTGTGTTGTGAAGTACGAAACTTGGTTTAAGTAGAAAATTAATTAAACTATAGATTTAGAGTTTAAATTATGATTTTTTATATATAAATCTTTATAAAAGCATTAATGTTTATGTAATGACATCAAAATGGCCGTATTTTTCAAGTGAATATAATTATTTACACGATACATAAGTCTTTTCGTTTCTCAGGGCCGAAGAACAGAATCTGAAGACCGATTGTTATGGGACCAACACTGACTGAAGGGTTTGTGGAGCATGATATAAACTTTTTATCCCGGAATTCCTGGAATGAATATTTAAATACGATAAATTTTGATCTCAAAATCAAATTAATATTAAAAAAGATTGATAACCATACTAAAATAATCATCAGTCTTTAAATAAACCTAAATTATATGAAATAAATACTCGTATAATTTAAACAGGCGAAGCCGTGTGGGGGCCGCATATATATCTATATGGTACTTTAAATGTTCATGTAGAAAAATTTAAATTGTTCGATAAAATTAGTTTAGTTTTTTGTAAGGTTATATATTTAGTAAAATTAATTTAAAAATAGAAATTACTATAAAAAATAATTTAAACAAATTTCACTGGCCATATCTTCAAGAACAAAGATGTAATAACTTAATGAAGTTTAACGTTATCCTAGCAGCTGGAGCACAGCACCGCCAGCTGTGGGCTTGCTAGATTAGATTAATTCAGATTTAACGAGCATTTCGCACAATTACACCAACTAACTATACGGGAGCTGACAAAATTAAAACAAACCGACGAAAAAATATTAAAAATATATATGAAAAACAACGAATTGTATTTACCCGGCGGCGCGTTAAAGGAACGAGGTCGTCGAAATTTTGCTAAATCTCTCCCAAGATGTTCCATAGGAAATGTTCTCTTTATCTTACACCATCCTGTTTCCGAAGGCGTACCTTCCGCCTTTCCGCCCGACCGCGCTACACACTGACGGCCATTTATTTAGAATGCTGCTTTTAATATTTTATTGTGGTGTACTAAAATCACGTTCTACGTAAATCTTTTAACAGCGTGGTATTTTTAGAAAGAACGACGTAAATAAATATGTTTCATTTTACATGACCAAATATGTGACAATATTTTTAATGTTTTTCGAATTATGTTCCTGCACGTTATACTGTTCTATGAGGTGAGTTCGTGTACTGGACGTGTAATGGAACAATTACGAAGAGTTAAAACACTCCGTTTCCTGCTTTCCGCCAAGTTTTTGAGGCACTATGTGTTAAGTGGCGGAACTCAACGCCGCGCTCTGCCTCTGTACCAGAGCGAAGAATGGAAAATATTAACACGATACTTTATTCATATTTAACTCAGATCGTTTATAATTGATATATTTTGCATTATTAATTTAATTATAGTAAATTCGGCTTCCGGAATGAATGGATTAAAAAAAAATTCATTTATTATTATTTACTACAATGTGGTTCAAATTAAGATACTCTATATAAAATAGTATACCAAGTGTCTATAGTGATCTGAAGTTCAAATCGAAAAAGAAACAAATATATGTGAATTACAAAAATATTTAAATTAATATTTTATGTAGATTTTACGTTCGTCTACCATACTGATTAATTAAGTAAAATTATATTTTAATAATTGAACTTTCAACTATACACAATAGAAAAAATGCAATTTGTAAAGCTTGGCATCGTGCCTTGGAATGGCATAGTACTCGTAAGTCACTACGCAGGAGGAAATTATAAGCTATAAAGTGTGTTCGTTTTGTGTGTCTCTATGTTCCGCCATATGGGACAATAACAAAATACAGCTTGCTTCCGGTTCTCAGCGCTCTGACTAGCAAATATATACAGGGTAGTACATACAGGGAAATAAAAGAATTAGCCAGGTATGGAAATATGAATCAGCTTCACGCTGTATCTCGCACACGGCACAGGAAACCTAGTGTTAAGACACTCCGTCCTTCACTTTCTACCGAATTCTGGAGGCACTGCGTGTTAAGTGACGGAACTCAACGCCGCCCTTGGCCTCGACACCAGAGTGAAGAAATGGAAATATAAATTTGGTCTAACTGGCCTAATAAAATATAATTTCAACGATAACATTCACAAGAGAGAGTTTTTGTACGCGAGACCAGAATGAGAGAAAGAATAACAGTGTTTCTAACTTTCCTATAAATTTGAATGTCAACAATATTTATTCCTAATGTCTTACAATAATAAAAGAGGTCGAAATTTCATAGTTTAATATCAAAAAATATTTATATTACATTTATTTGTAAGTAAAAGTTAAAAATCACATCGAAATTACACAAACTACAATAAAGGAAAACTGTAAATACACAAAAGCAGATGAAGTTTAATAGTAATATACGAGCGAGCATTTGTAAAAATACGATAGAAGCTGTTCCACTGGGGGAATCCCCATTAAATTGCAGCAGCTAGCTTCGAAAGTGTATTGTTTCCCAGTGCAGATGTGCTGGGATTATCATCAATCACAAGTTGCGATTTGCATAAGGCATTTTACAACGCAACCCGCGTTTGTGCCCTACCGGCACCGGACAGCCGGCATTAGGCGGTATTAGTGGGATCGAATTCGTGCTAAGTGCTTTGCAGAGCTATGTGTTACCGACTGCCTCCTTCCAAAAGCTGAACCTGCATCAAATAAATTACTTAATCAGTTAAATACGAGTCGAAATTGAAATTAACTTTATTTCAATTAAAGTTTGCCAATTCACGCTTCCTCTTAAATTTGGCTAGGGATTTGCCAGCCTCGCCTCGGTGGAGCTAGTTGCAGATAAATTCAACTTATTTCGTTGCTTCGTCGCGGTTGTTCGTTGCAGTAACCGCGCCGTTTTGCATATACATTATTATTCTTTTTAGTTTTCTAATTTGCTATACTACGTCCTTGTTTTAATTACATTATACTATTGTTAATATTTATTTTGTAATTAAATTTATATTAAAGAAGTTTCGTATTAAAAAAATTAGTTATTAATTATTTTTTTATTATACTTATATGTCGGTACTTGCACAATATGTACATATACAAATTACCTTTATATTTCATTGTTTTAAGTATAAAAAAAATAAATATAACATAAAAATACTATCAGTATGTTATTTTTGCCTATAATTTCAATTTCATGAATAATAAATGAGTTGTTTTCGAAGATGTTGAAATAAATTGTTACTGTTTATATTCCTTTCTGGTTAAATTATTATTCATCGTGATAACAAAGTTAAAGGCTGTTAAAAGGTCTCTAGGATTTGGGAATAAATTAATTCGAAAGAGCGCGGTTTATAATATTGTACCTGCAATTAATTCTGCCGACAAGTTTAACGATTGTTTCTAACAGAAACTCCCAAATTTACTCCCTAGTTACTTAATCACTGTAGCACTGAATAGTCTATTATACGTATATATTTTACACAAGTTTATTATTTTAATAGATAAATATTGTCTTTTGAAATATAAACTTAAAATTACCTAGACGGTACTACTAATTTCAAAATACTTCAGTATATCACTTTTCTTATACAATTTCAAAGTCAAAATAATTGATATTTATCTTAGTATACTGACTACATTAATTAAATTTAAGTAACACTAGCCTGTTTCTTGACAATACCAGAAAACTATATATAATCACACATTTTATTACAAAATTTACAAAACCATGAAGAATAGAGCATTTTAGCTAGACTTGTTCCATACAACACTAATTCAAATTTACATACTGCATCTACTTTCATATTTTAATGCATATTAATAAAGAATTCCACATTCCACCACCACGTCCACGCCCGGCCACAATTTACGTTTGAGCCGCGTCTGGTGAAAGCATCCGCTGAAACTTTCATCCTATCAGCGTGCTGCAGGCGTAAAAATAAAATTGTAGCGCTCTGAGGGCTTTCAAAAATACGGCTATCGGACGTTGTTTGGAAACAGTCGAGCTGATATTTCATTGGTGTTGGGGGACTCACGCGTACGCTCCTATGGCACATTGACATCGGCTCGCCGTTTAGGAGAGATCGCTAACAATCGAAATAAATGCTTTGGACCATTTCGTTCTACGTCTGCAGATATTTTCTGTAATTGTTGTGAATCTAATTGTTATTTGTATATTCTAGAAACAAAATGATACCAGTTCAATAATATATAAGAAAATTAATACTTGTAAGAATAAAATATATTTAAAAAAATATAGTGTAATTGCGAAACTCTGATTATAATTAAAATAAAGATTAAATGTAACGTTAAAATAAATATTTCAGCATTTTCTTTTGGCTTCAGTTGCCTTCTAATCTTTCCAGTGGTTAGAGCTTATTTTCTATAAAAGTTAAAGACGTAGAATTACTTTTAACATTTTACTTTATCGGCGCTTTCTTGCTTCAGTGCTTTGATTCCATGTAAACAAAACTATAATAATAAATATAATAGTAAATATAATAGCTTCACCAAAAAGAAGGTAGAAAACTATATTTAACTACTAGTGGACCCGAACGCGGCTACGCCCGCTTAAACTATACGAATATTTATATATAAGCTCATTTTGGGTAACGTTTTCTAACAACAACATTTTTTGCAAATCGTTGCTTAGCAACGGTCGCATAGCGACGGTTGTTATTAACATGGCGGAATAAATTGCATGTCAAATTAATAAGTATTTTAATATATTGGTATATCTCGAAAATATTACAAATATGAGAAAAAAGTATCCTATGTTCATCCCGAGACCCTCAAGTATCTCTATATGAGTATTTTATCACAATTAAATTAGCGGTTTGGCTCTGATTGCGTAAAAGACAGACAGAGTTACTTTCGAATTTATAATATAGGTATGTATGGATAAAAAAAATTAAGTTTTAATGAGGTTACATTTAAAAAAATATTAAACTAATATTAGTAATACTTTCTGATAAGACTGAATGCGTGAATAGCAGGGATTGCTGGTTAGAATTGTTTGTTTTTTTTTAGTTGTTTCCATTCGGAAACGCCGAAGAAGCCGCAGGAAAAAGCAAATTGATACATAAAATTACATTTTGACATTCAGTAGGAATTATAGTTGAAGTAAATATTACATCCATAGAATAAAATTCAAAGGATTGCGCTGTTTAAATAGAAGTAATTAGGTCCTTTAAAAATTCCAGTAAACGTAAAGTAACTCCCATACATATATTCTTTTCAATGAAAGTTATAGCTGGAAATTAATTTTCATATAAGACAGAAAATTATAAAGATGAATCTTTTATTTTACCTTAGGTAACTAGTACTTGTATATATATTTTTTATATTTTGGGTGAAAAAATGTAGCAGTATATACTATCTGTAACTATTTTAATTTTATAATAACTTTGCCGTAATAGCAGCTTGCTTGCCTGGTAACTTTCCACTAACGACGTCACTCGCGTGGGTTATTAATATTTGCACAAAGTTTTAAGCTATCAAAGAAACAAAAACGTTCATACAAAGTTAATTATTTTAGCACAGCGTCTCAGCGACATACTTTCAAAAATTGCGTTTTTAATAACTTTTTCAACATAAAATCAACACCCTCTGAGTAAAAATAATAATTTTGCCAAGCATCACTTTTTTAGTTTACTATACATTACTTTTTTACTTACCTTACTTTGCTTTTTCCAGATACCATATCGCTCCCACGAGACAGACCGTTGGTTTATTTTGTTACTTGTAAATAAATATATATTGTGCAAATTAACATTAATTGTATAAATCGAGAAGAGTATAGCAATATACTCCGAGCCGTGTAGCAGAGGCACTTAGTAGTTGTGAAACAAGAAACAAGAAAATAAATGAGAAAAATAGAAATCTATAATTATATTACGGGAAAAAAACCTAAATTTGCTTATTTACAATTCATTCAAAATAAGTGCATATGCCCACAAACTTAAGTTTCTAAACTTTTATATAAGCTATACTTCCCATTTACCTACAATCCTGAAATTAATACATAATTCTCTGCGTGCGAGACCGACTCACACTTGAGTATTTTTTTAATTATAATAATACAAATCTGGGGATAGCTACAATATTTCTTACTGCATATTAACCACCTACAATAAAACAACAAATCTAAATATTTTAAAAACGTTTACACTTCTAAAATAAATTGAGTGAGGTTCAAAATCGATTTCGTGCGTCAGCGCGGCGGCCAACTGATAAATTTCGAAGCGATTAGTTTTATTAGCCGACACAGTCGTTTTAGTTTAGCTGTTACAATATATTTTTAATGCATATATACCTATGCGTACATGCATGCATATGTATGCACCTATATGAAAATCGAAGGTGGTATTAAGATTTTTTTAAATTATTTCCTGAAGCCATTCGTGGCAGTGGCACAGTGGCACAAGCGTGTAACTGTAAACTCGATAGGTTGTTGGTTCGATTCCCACTCGAGGAAATGAAATATTTAATATTTTCAATTCTTCGGTCAAAAGTGTTGAGTTTCGTCACTCAACACGCAATACCTCCAGCGGAGGAAAATGGCGGGTAGCGGAGTATTTAGCACTAGGCTCCCTCTGCCTACTCTGGTATACGCAGGATACAGCGTGAAGCTGGAAAAAAGCCGAAGCAGATATAAATTATATAAACAATCTCTCAAAACCTGGACTCTCTCTTAGATTTTCTCATTATTAATAATATTACGTTTAAACTAAGTAATTCGCTACATATATTAAGCAAAATAATACAATTACAGCCCATTCTAAATAGAATTATTAAATTATCTCATATATATACACCGAGAAAGAGGCTAAAATAAACCAAAATTTACATACGAAAACACTATAGTAGGAAGTTTCATTAATTAACACCCCTTGTATCGCGTCGACTGGTTCTACGTACACAGATCTAAATTCGCTCAAGACGCTCAGGCGGATGCGGGCACCGCGCGAGTGTATGTGTATATGTACCCCGCGACACATTTCAATTAAGAGAGACTGGCTCAGGATTTGTTGCCGTCTGTCTGTCTGCCACTGAAATAACTTCGGTTTTTGGATTATAAATTAACTTGTACCCTCCAATTATTGCATATTTCATTCATTGTATTTAAATTACATTAATATTTAAGAGTTATCAATCAAATTTAACCTTCAAAACCATTTTGTAATGAAATTTTAACAATTCTTTTAATTTTATCCCATATTGAAGAAATAAAAAATAACTAGTATTTAAGAAAACAAAAATTCTGTAATAGTGATTTTTTTATATTTTTATAAAAAAAGTTTATAAAAAAACAAAAAAAGCCGCTACCAGTCATACATTAGCCTAAACACAATAGCATATCAAGCCAATTTTACAAAGATAATTAAGAAATGGATTCTAATCACACGATATATTTTGTAAATAGCCAAAATTTTACAAACATGGATGATATACCCAAAGCAAATGCACATAATGCAATAAATACACTTTTTTAGCGTCACGATGAATAGTAGGCAGAGGGAACCTAGTGTTAATACACTCCGTTCTCCATTTTACGCCGAATTCTGCAGGCATTGTCTGCTGAGTTTGTCTCGAAACCATATTATTATACATATATAACTTGCTAAGAATATTAAAAAGGATTTAAATAGAACTCCACCCGTCGTCCATTAACAATTTATATTTGATACATGTCTAGTGAAAGCCTGTGATGAAAGTTTCAACGTATCAGCAGAGTGCAGGCGTGAAAATAAAATTGACTATCGAGGTGTTGTTAGGAAAAAGTTGAGCGGTTATTTCACCGATGTATGCGATTCGCTCTGAATACCCAATGGAATAGAGTACTGGAATTAGCGGGTAATCCCCGAAGAGCAGATATTTATAAATAATTTAGAATGATTTCCAGGTTAATGCTAACATAGACATATTTACCTGTCTTGTCTTGTTGAAAGATTTATGGAGAACTAGCGACTTGATCTAAATAATTATTAATTTATTAATCTGTAATTAATTTCGTTTTCTAATCCCAATATCATTTTAAAACAATATCTGTATTGAAAAGTAAAGTTTAAGCCAATTCAGTAAAACATTTATAGCAATTTTGTGAAACAAAATTCTTAAAATCTTATAACTTTTTTTTATTTATTAACCGATAGAAATAAAATAAAGATATACAATAAAGACCGATAGGAGTAAGATAAGCCGTTTCTGAGATTAGCGTGAACACAAACAGTAAAAAAAAATGAAAAATCATTTTTTCTTATAGGAGTGAGTCTATCTTCCATGAATTCGTTACCAGTATAGATTACTACTATAAGTATAGATAAACAAAAATTAAAAAATATTAAATTTTTAATTAATTTACAACTAATCTAAACATATATAAAAAAACCATGTATATTATTTACTATAAGCAAAAAAATTATAATTAATTGTCTTGTCTTGCCAAATTGCATTTGATCATTTTTTACGAGCATTTTTTTGCATAAGTACGTCACGTTACTATCAAGTAGTAATCACTACATCGAGTGATTCATCACTATTTTTAGTGAATCACTTAGTGCTTGTGTCACTGTATTTGCAATTAGCAGAAATATAACTAAAAGGCATAATCCATTGTGTAAGCGATAGCCATGTTAGGGGTATCATATGCCGAAAATCATGGATGTACTGTATCTGATCTGCAATGTACACATTCCATTAGTTGCCAGGTGAAGCGTGTATGGGAATGATTCGTAACATCCCAATATCTGGAGCGGCAGTAACCATTTGAACAATGTAAGTGAACACTAGGACTGAGGATAACGGTGCTAGTCCACACAATTTGAATTGAAATCTTGTAATTTTTAAAACGAAGAATTGTAAATATTCAATATTTAATTTTCTTGAGTGGAAATCGAACCCAACACCTGATGCATGTAAAGTCACAAGTTTGCGCACCTGCGCCACGACTGGCTTGTAAGTGTTACATAACAAGTAAACAGCTTTAGACAAGCTTTAAAAATCTTTATATTTTAGTTTTGAATTAAGCTTGCTATAATAACAAAAAAATATATTTTAAAGTAATTGAAAAAGTGAATCATTGAATGTATTTTTATCTTGAAATATATATGTTTACGTCATATTTCTCACATAATGCAAATATAAAACACAATCCTGTATCTAACGTGTTGTTTTTGTTCTCTTTAAGAATAATCAGTTTTATAATATAGGTAACAAATATTTGCCTTAAGGATATAGTACGTATTCTCTAATTGTAACATAAAATCGAAGAATTTTTTGATACGAGAACGCTTTCAAGACAATTTCCTCTTCTGCAAGTCATTACTGAAATCTTCAATGTTTAATATTCTTGTTTCAATATCAGAAGATGTCGATAGTTTGCAGTGCTGAAACACTTTTACTATAAAATTTTATAGATTTTATTTATTTATTATTTTAAATTACTTTTTGCTACAGAAGATTAATCTGTAAAGAAATAGATTTTTTAAAGATTTTAAACTAACACAATGTAATAAAATTCAATGTATTTTTATCATATTATTTAAAAATATTCTGCCAACATGCCGTTCATCTATCAACACGGCGACAGTTGCGTCATTCAACTGACAGTTCATATTACAATACCACATAGAATAAACTGTATCCATACCTATATTATAAATTCGAAAGTAACTCTGTCTGTCTGTCTGTCTGTCTTTTACGCAATCAGGGCCAAACCGCTAATTTAATTGTGATAAAATACTCATATAGAGATACTTGAGGGTCTCGGGATGAACATAGGATACTTTTTTTTTCTCATATTTGTAATATTTTCGATATATACCAATATATTAAAATAATTAATTTTACAAGCAATTTATTCCGCCATGTTAATAACAATCGTCGCTACGCGTTGCTAAGCAATGGCTTGCAAAGTTTGTTGTTTTAAGAAAACGTCACCCAAAGTGAGTTTGCTTAACGCGTACATGGCGCGAGCCGATATAGATTTGTATACATTAACAACAATTAGATGATTTCTACAATTTGATATTCATCCTTATGAAAATAAATATAATAGTCACTTTTAGCATTTCATCTAGATGGAAATTATAGTTTACTGTACAACATTCTAATAAATAAGATGTCACTGATTCGGAATGACCTAGCCTACGAGTGGTATAGTATGACCGACGCGAACGGGCAGATGCCTTTGATGATTTTGTAAATTTTTATATATTTTCGAATTACTATTATTTTTTATGTAATTATTTGCTGCTTATAATTAATTAATCTCAGTTCGGTTATCTATACCGATGTTATACACTTAAAATATCGTAATTTTAATCATTTGGGATTTTATTTAATATTGTTCGCGAAAATTAATAATTATTTAATATAGAAAAATGTTTAGTACTTTTTCTAATATTAAGAATTTCCTTTAGTTACTTTTACTTCTTTTGTTTGTTCATTTCGGTTACTCAGATATCTCTACTTATTATTATTTTTTAACTTATTTTAATTATTTAGGCTTATATTTTCGCGGGCGTAGCCGCGTCCGGGCCCACTAGTAGGTATATACTTTTAAAATTGTAACAAGCAAAGCATTTGAAGCTAATAGTAACGAAGTATTAATAATTGATAATTAAAAATCCTCATTTACAAAAAGTTCTGAAATGTAAACACCCACAAAAGAGCTGATAATCTTCAAACTAACACGGCTAGCACACAGTTCATCTGGGAGCTACAATACCACAGACGGACATAAGGATAGACAGACAGACGGACGTACAGACTTTTCTGTTTTTTCACATTTTATATTATATCATCATCATCATCATCATCAACAGCCATCTTTTGTCCACTGCTGGACATAGGCCTTCCCCAATTGTCGCCACGACACTCGATCCTCAGCTTATATTATATATATATTTTTTAAATTATAATCTGGATTTCGTATCAAACTCCATTCTATGCTTTTGATTCTATGTGATACTTTAAAGTTTGGTATACGATGTTTTTAATTTTCATAATTCTTATCGTCAAGAGAAAACGATACTAAACTTTTTAGATCATACTTAAAAAGAAAAACACTAACAAAAAAGCAATAAAACAAAATTAGGAAAAAATACTTGTTGCGATGCTTGACAGGTTTATGAGTACTGATCTAGAGTAAGGCTAGAGGAGTTTCTCTCGCCTGACGACATAATTTACGCTCCTCATCAAGTAAATGATGTCAATAGTCATAAAGTAATTTAATACTTCTATTTTACCTGTATATTTCGTTTTGGCTTCTGTTCCCCTTCACATATAGTTTGAAAAACCATTACTAAATGTATGTAACTTAGATATACAGTTTTAAACTAAAAAAGTCTGGCTTAGAAACGTAACTTGAGCTGACTATTGTGTGATTTAAGAAAAGAAAAGTTTGAACCCGATTCAAATTTGAAAAATAAAGTTACGTTTCTGGTGAGCAAGCGAGGTTTTTCTAAAACTAACTTCTGTTGCGATATTTTAGACAGATTAAAATAGAATACACATTTTAGTTACACGTTAGTCCATCCTACCAAACTATTTTTAAATATACTTACTAAGTACTGTAGGGGATTATTTCCTAAAAAATGGAAGAAGCCTCGAAATCCACTAGGAATATTTTTCAAACTTACAATGCAAAACTCATACAGAATAAAAGCAAATATACTACTAAAGGTATTGAATATGTATTTTATTTTCTGAATCAAAAGTTTTCAGTATATTGATATGTGGTTTACCGCTTAATAACTATGTTGGTTTGGGCGAGTTAATTTGTTGACTTTGCTGGCTGGTGTTTATTTGTACTCTGAGTTTATAGAAAATAAGGCAGCGGTTTGGTATGTTTATAAATTACATAAAGTTTCGGATTTCAGAGTTCCGCCAGGCAAGACGCAATGCCCCCAGAATTCGGCGGAAAGTGAGGAACGGAGTGTCTTAACACTAGTGAAGCAAAAAAAAAAAAATGAATAATGACACTAATGCGCTAATCTGTATATATAAAATCGAAAGGTCACTCACTCATCACGAAATCTCAGAAACTACATGTGCTAGGGATCTCAAATTTTGCATAGGAGTTACTTATAGGACGTATGTGCTCGCTAAGACGGGAATTTGCAATATTCGACTTCTAAGGGGTTGTTTTTGGGGTTGAAAGTTTGTATGAAACTTCGTTACTACAAATGCTAGGAGTCTCAAATTTTGCATGGACTCACTTATAGGACGTAGGAACTCATGGAGACAGAAATTAATAATAGCGTAGTTCACGCAGGCGAAGCCGCGGGCGGGCCGCTAGTTATTGTATATTAGTATTCAAATATTGAGACCCGCTAACTAATCCGAGCATACGTGAGACTAGAACTCCATCCACGTCAAACAACTTGTATGATGAACTAAAGCTATATACATGCTGGACCTGGCAAGGGATTATCCATTTCAAATTGCTGGAACTGAAATGAGACCATCGATTTTGAACTCTATACTTAACGGTTCAACGTTTCAACATAGCTTTTAAGGTTCGGCAGGATTGAGTTCTTTTATTAAGCCTCCGCTAAAATTTGGTAAATACAACCAAGGAAAGTACCGAAAATCTGGACAGCACTACTAGACCATTAAATATACATTCATGTTTTTACATTAATTATTTATTTCAAACGCTATCCATCGATTCCATAGTAATGCATAGATCGTAAATGAACTTTTACTTTCGTATTAAAAATAATTGAAACTCGGAAATAAATTAATTTTATTTTTGTTGATTTTTATTGAAATATAAAAACCTTTTACGAGGGGGCCCCATAAAAAGGTACCTTACTAGTGGTGAGGCTACCTCCTTTTGATCAGTATTAGAAAAATTATGACATACGTTCAAGACAGGAATAGAATCTAACACATTTTATTTACAAAAATGACATGATGAATATTTATTTAGGCAGTAAGAATCTAGTGTTAAGATACTTCCGTTCCCCACTTTTCGCTGAGGAATTGTGTGTTTTGTCGCGGAAGTCAAATCTCGTTTTCAAAGCGAACAAATGAAAATATTAAATATTTCATTGCCTCGAGTGGAATCGAACCACCGCCTGTCTCGTTTGTAATCTCAGACTTTTATTATAATTAATGTATTTAAACTAATATTTCTGATATTCGTTTCGCAAATACATAAACGTAAACAGAAAATTTTACGTAGACCCTTTACGGGCAGAAAGCGAAGATCTCACAGGCTAAGTCCGTTTCCGGAGAAGGAGATAACCGCCTCGTATTTCCAGCACTAAGTCGTCCGTCGGAAGCTGCTCATTGAAAGGAAAACGTAAGTAATTTAGGGATGATATTTTGTTGTTATTTTGATATTTATTAATGTAATCGTAAGTTTTTTCTTTTATGAGTTTTGATACATTTTAATTTTAATTCGTATGGAAATAAAAGGAAATTTATCATTAATTATGTATTATATTCGAGAAAAATGTAAAATTTTTCTCTATACCTTTTACATAACATCGATATATTGATTGAGGGAGTTAAATATCTGAGATCGTATCTGAACTATCCTTTAAATAAAAATACCGACAATAAAGTTTTATATTAAAACGTCAGTCACTGTAAGGCCATTGAGACACTTTGCCCTGTAAAAAACTTTAACAATTAATTGTAAGAAATCGAAGCTATTACTTTGCCAAAAAAGTCAAAAGCAGGGATTAGATTTTCCAAAGCTGACCTCGTCAGAGTAAGGTAATTAATTACATGTTTTTGCCGCGGCTGGGAAGAAAATGGACAAGATTTATTGTTTGCGCCACTTCACTTCGAAGTAGGATGGAAAATTACTTATCTTTTCTTTAATTTCACCCCCTGTTTTTCAGGGCAAAGGAGCCGAGATCCGGCTTTGAGAGATTTTCGTTATGACTTCGTCAATATTGTATTTAATCTGGATTATAATCGTGATAATACAAGAGTAAATCTTATTTTTTAAGAAAGAAATATTGCTACCATCACTAGCCAACGCAAACTTGCTTTGATATAAGAGCAAAGAAATAAAAATATTAAGAAATAATAATTCATTCCCCCAAGTGGGAATCGAACCCATAACCGTCGCGTTTAAAGTCACACACACAATAAGTCGCTTACACTGCGACGGCCCTTAAGTTGATTAAACACATTACACAAATATTGTAAGGAACGTACCTATGTTAAATAGGTTCCATTTGTGAACGTAATGAAGCAGTTGGTTTAAGTTAGGTAGTTGTCGTAACTTGCCTCGTTAATTAGTCGGACAGTATGTGAGAAAAGAGGCCCTCAGGTGGTCTCCGCTCGCTGCTAGAGTATTGCTCTTCGTAAATATCCATGTATGTACCAAGGACAAAGTTTAAATTCAGAATATATTATGATTAATATTCACGTTACATAAAATAATTATGACAATATACGTGTTTTTTTAATCTTTACGGTGTATCCCGCATATGGCAGGGTAGGTAGAGGGTTCGTCTCGTTGCCAGAAAGAGGAAATGCAAACAATAAATATTACTTTACACTTTGAACAGTTAATTACTTTTTGTTTTCTTAGGGGTTCATTATTTTTAGATTTTTTTTGAATTTCACCTATCAATAAAAAAGTGAACAAAGTTTTCATATTGTAATACAATGATGTCGTCGCGTACTGGCACTGTGAATGTGAACACGGACGGGTGTAGGTTCAATGGCCGCTCGGAGAAATGAATAATTTAAAATTTTTATACTGCCTGCAAGCGCGACTGGATGTGAGTTCAAAGCGATAAATTAATTTCCACCACTCGACACGCAATTCATCCAGAATTCGGTGGAAAATGTAAAACAGAGTTTCGTAACACTAAGTTTCCTCTCACTAAGTCTACCCTACCGTGTTCGGGCTACCTCGTGAAGCTGATAAAGACAAATGTTTACTTACGACCCCATCCATGAAGTTGTTCCATTTACCAATCGTTCCAAATATTGGTTAAAAAAAACAGCTTCATTTAATCACTCTATACAAATCCGTTTATATCTTTTTACTCGTAATATTAGATACAAAGCAAACATTTACCTGATACCTTACTTTACTAACTACAGTTTACTCCAGTATCAGCCGGGCGTTAACGTAAACTTTAATATTCAACACAATGTAGCAAACTTGTCAAAAGTAGATAGTTTCCTACGGCTAAATTATTTGAGCCAATATTAGAACGTAAAATAAACAGTAACAAATCACCATTTATATGTTAAATTGTCTTAATAGTGTCCATTTTACATTATTAAATCAATAAAATAGATATTTATTGACTTAATAATTGAGGGCAGTCGTGGCGCAGGGAGTGGTTGTGGGTTCGATCCCCACTCGAGGAAATGAAATATTTATTTAAAATTTATAGTTCCAAGTGGGAAACGGCCTCTTAACGCTAGCCTCTTCCTACCCTGCTGAGTGCAGGATACAGCGTGAAGCTGTAATGTGATGATGATAGTTCGACAAGAAGCCCAACTCACTCATGGTGACAAACATAAATTTGTAACTTGATGTTAATTACAGATTTTAAAGTAATTATTGAATATCACCAAAATAATACTAAAATTTCAATCTTCACCGTCTCTTTATACGGTTGCACCTTTTTTTTTCGAAGTAATTTAATGTAGTTATTATCGTACAAATTGTTCCTTGTGTAAATTTCTTGTGTATTCCAATAAAGTATTAAAGTATTAAAGTTAACCCTACTGCCCTTTACAGCGATACTGGTTGGAGAAGGAAGAGAGTACTCTCTCTCTCTCTCTCTGGGGAAGTATGGGTCCCTGAGAAAGTGCAAGCAATACGTAGTAATTTTTTTTCTTCTATTTATTATTTATTTTAGAGAGCATTTTTTACTCAACTGTTAAATAATAAAGATCACTTAATTTAGTCTACTAAAACTCTAAAATTATACTCTTCTTAATACACGATGAGGTTGAAATTATCATCACTATATATTCTTCTAAAAAATATAATAAACACTACAATTTTTGGTTTTCCAAAAATATCACTCAAATGGAAACCGATCGTGTCTGAATAAGCGACGAAATACGAAAAAGATTTATAATAAAACCCAACAAAGGGGTCTTATCCGCTTGCATCGATAAATCTACGCATGAAGTAATACGATCCCAGCGATTTGTTATTTGTAAAAGCCTGTTAAATCCGTTAAAATTAAGATGACCAGTATATCTCAAAATAGGAAAAAATCTAAAAATAATAAACACTTTTTTAATTTGCCTATTATTTTTTTCTTTAGCAAATGGCCATCTTTGTTTGTTTGCTTTGAAACAATGCCGACAATCTATTATTCAAATTATTCTTTTTGTTTCCTGGGTCATCTTTTTCATTTGATGGTTTAGTTAGACGAAAGAACAAAAGAATTTATAATAGCTAATACCCCACTGTTATTGACGGGTTAAATTATTTTTTTAGGTAAAGAGAACTGGGTAATCTCTCCGTATTCACAGATATATTTCGCGCTAGTTTGCAGAACCCAATGTTACCTTTTGTCTATTAAAACTAAGGAAACAAACCGTATAACTAGTAATATGAAAACTGTGCCTCTAACGCGATGGTTGGGTTCGATCTCCACTCGAAGGAATGAATCATTATTTCTTATTATACAACACGCAATGCTTCGAAAAATTCAGCAAAATGTGGGGAACGGAGTGACTTAACACTAGGTTCCCTCTGCTGGTGGACCTGACAAACTATAAAAAAATATATTTGCATAAAACTGTTAATGATTTTAACTCAGCCAAGTAGTGGACATGACTTTTTTCGTCGAATAAACTGAAAAGAGCTTTCCTTTTCATTAGTAAACTATTTACCAAACATTCGTCTATAAGAGACGTTAGTTGAAAACGTATTTCTAAGGACTAAAGCAACGACTAAATCCAATTAAGCTTTTTAAATTGAAACATTTCAAAATGAACACCGTTAATACTAGATAACGTTTTTTTTAATTTATTTGAAAAGTGTCTTAACAATCAAAACAACTAGGTTCCCTCCCCCTACACAACTAAAATAAGTGATCTATTGAAATCGAAAAATAAATTATCTCGATCTCCTCTGATTATACATCTAAAAATTCTAAAACATGATGCAAAAAAATGCCCTACGAAATTATTGTGGTAACCAACAAATGTACAAAATATTTTTTCTATGTAAATATTTAGATACCTCCCTAATACTTTTAGGGCGAGCAAACCGTAACTCATCCCTTTACAAGTGCTTACAGGGCGGCTAGTCGAAATTATTTACGGGTGCTTAGAGGTTACTAACATGGCTAAGTACACATATAAATTTAAATACCTTTATATATCTAATATTCTCTGTCTATGTCGTTATATTAAAATACTAGTGGACCCGGACGCGGCTACGCCTGCTTGAACTATAAGAATATTTATTAAATATTATATAATATATTTATTTTTATAAGGATGAATATCAAAATATAAGTTCATTTTGGGTGACGTTTTCTTAAAACAACGACGGTTGTTATTAACATGGCAACAAATTAGAAAGTATTTTAATTTATTAGTACATATGTGTAATGTAATGTTATATAGCCTATAGCACTTCTGAAGAATGCAGCTTTCATACAAAACAAAAACATAGTAAATCGGACCAGTAGATCCAGAGATCTTAGCGTTCAAACAAACAAACAAACAAACTCTTCCGCTTTATTATATTAGTATAGATTGACAACAAGTTGCACGACGCCAGTTGGTGTCGAGGCAAACTGTGGCGTTGAATTCTGCCACTCAACGGAGTGTCTTAACACTACGTTTCCTCTGCCTACCCTGGTATATGCAGAATACAGCGTGTAACTGATAAAAAAAGTACTAAAAGATACGTATTATTATATTAAATAACTATATATTTTTTTGGTCGCCTAAAAATAATATTCTTGGACTACAGCTTGTTTAGAGTAGTTACATTTAATTCTATAATATAACAAAAACATATTGAGTATATGTACATTCCACGCAAGAGGTTTGGTTGAAACTAATGGGGCGTTCATAATTTGCGCAAGTCGTCCCATTCACTGGGAATTCTAAAAGATTTATCGTTACAGGATCCTGGCAAGATGCCTTACAGCAATGTCTGCTTATTTAATTTAGAGAAAACAATTCATATTATCGGTTTTATATTTTCAATGTTTTTTATTATTTCATGAGTTTCGAGCATGCTCTGTGAAGCGCAAGTCCTTCGCCAATGTCATGTTGCAGTTGTACGAAGAGCACACAAAGGAAATTGCTCGATAAAACAGAAAGAGATAAAGTTACACAATTGTAGATTGCATTTTAAAAAGAAACAAAACAAAACAACAAAATTGAACTGTTATTAATTATTTTATCATTATAATTATATAGATGCGAGTTACCTTCTGCCAACAATCCGCCGATTCAATAAAATTATTTAGTTCAATAGTAAAAGAAGTAGTAAATAAATTATATACTCCAAATTAAACTACAAACTGAACGCGACGGTTGTGGATTCGATTCCCTCTCGGGAGAATAAAATATTTAATATTTTTATTTCCTCGCTCTGGTAAAGAGGCAAAGCGCGGCGTGAATCTTGCCAGTCAACACAAAATGCCTCTAAAGTGGAGGACGGAAGTCTTAATGGAAACGCAGTATATATATACTAGGTGTCCTAGGGGATACAGCTTGAAGCTTAAAAAAAGGAAATAAAAAATAGTCTATTTTTACACATACGTATTTATGTTTTACTTGATCCATAAGTAATTATTTCATATATGGTATTTAAAAATTTAAATCACCGCAGTCCAGCCGCAAACCGGAAATATCATATTTTGAAAAGCCTACAAAATAAAGAAATAAATTATAATTAAAAAAAAACTAAATAATTTATTTACACTACATAATATTATTTCAAAATTCAAATTTACATGGGGACGTCTGAGCGAAAGCATCTAGCCAGCCCGTTGGGGGCACGTTGAGTGATTGAATTACTGCCCGGCACAAGACAGTGTCCCATCGACGTGGACTGTATACAGATTTGTTGTTAATTAACAACAATGCTGTTACTATATATAAAAAAACATATTATTATTAAGTAAAGATATTTTTTTAATAATAATATATATAATAATTTTAGATAAAAATAAATATTCTGTTTATTATAATATTACTTAAATTCATATAATAAACGCGCGCAGCTTCGCCTGCTTATTTGCACCGTTAGGGATGAATTCTAATAAACTATGAAATACGTATTCAATGAAATATTTTTAAGTCTGAATTTTATAAAAATCGATGCCGATTTAAAAAAAAACCATGCAAATTTTCAACCCCTATTTCATCCCTTTAGGGTTAAAATTTTTCAAAATCCGTTCTTAGTGGGTGTCCAATTACTTTAAATACATAAATATTTAATAAAATGTAATTTGTAGACTATATTAGTCACCCAATAATTTCAGTAGCTATGTTCATAGAAAAGGGTTACGACAGATTAGTATTTATTGATGTTTGAACCCAAACATTAAATTAGGGTCTTCGAACTTTTCGGGCCGTGTGTATAAAATAATTTTCGTTGTAAATCTGTAATCTATTATCCTGATATTACAAATGTGAAATTTTATATTTTTGTATAGATTTCTTGTTTTACTAGTCAAAAATGATTCCTCGAAATGGTATGGAATTTGGTAAATGAATATTTAAGTTTTTATTTATTCATATATGTTTTTTATTGTACACAAGGAATAATATCAATTATAAGATACAATTGTATATACAGTGACTCATCGTGGACATTTTTGCATATCGCCTTTAGAGAGCCCTTACTAAAAAGCGAAGCCCTACGCTTTTATTAGGAGTGTACTGACCAACGAATGAAGATTTAAAGTGCTTAAATCTCAACATTCTTACAACTACAAATGGACTCATCGTCGCGTGTCAAACACTTTTCCACCTCGCCACGATAGTGTTGATTTCTTTTTGAAACCAATTTTTTAGATCTAACCAGAAAATGTTAATAAATATTTATTCATAATTTTTGAAGTATTTCAGTTAAATAACTATATTACATTAATAATTTTGATTTTATCAAAGGCTTTCATAGTTTTAAACAGAGTTCATTGGAATTAATGTAATACGTCGCTGTTTAATGCAAGTTACAACTGCAACAATAGTTTCAAATAGAAATGAATACCTCCATACTAACATTTTCTAATAAACATACTAAAACCTTAACTAAACTTTTATATAAAAACTGAAATTCTATAAGAAAGTTTTCATTTCTCAGAACCGAGATCATCTTTTTCCCAACAGTAAAGTAGCGACATGATCTTGTCAAAGAGTCTTTGAAAGCATATAATATATACATATATTGTATACAAAAAATGGTAAGATATACATTTACAGATTTCAAATAGGAATAAATTAATGGGGGACAAAGAAAAAAAATTAAGAACAACTTATTATTTTTCCAAAGTTCTCAACGAATTTTGTAAGGAAATTACGTTCTCCGTTATTTCGAAAAAAAAAAAAACAAATTGGTCGTAAATTTAAGTGTTTTGACATAAAGTATGAAGTAGAACGTCTTACAATGTAGACCTGCTCCTATATATCACTCACAACGTAGCAGCACAATGGACAAGAAGCGACGATGCACGATGTTACGGGCACGAAAACCTTTATATTAGAAAATGTTAACCATAATATTATAAAATTAAATCTTGAAAAGTTATTGCTGAGTATTTAATATATTTTTATTTTCTACCGGTTCTGTTAGAAAGGCTAAGGCGCAAATTTGTGTCTTTAGTAGCGGCGTATACTGCTGTATAGTATTTAATTGAAATAAAATACAATTTGATAAGTATAATGTGATTGAAAATTGAATATTACAAAATATAATGTGTTAAAGCGACGCGTAATGCGCGTGTAACGGGACGGTTGTGGGTTCGATCCCCACTCGAGGAAATGAAATATTTATTTACGTTTATATTTGCATTTCTTCGCTCTGGTGTCGAGGTAAAAGCGCGGCGTTGAGTTCTGCCATTCAACACGCAATGCCTCCAGAATTCGGTAGAAAGTGGAGAACGGAGTGTCTTAACACTAGGTCCCTCTGCCTTCCCTGTTGTGTGCGGGATACAGAGTGAAGCTGATTTATTTTTGATTTATTTATAACGTTCATTCTAAATCATCATACTACTCCAAAACTGAATTTAATTTATATTATAAAAATATTATACAATTTTATAAGCTACTCCACAGGAAGTCTTTCCAATTGCGGTCTTGCATCTCATAATATTTTTTTGAAAAATATAATATGTAACAATAATAAATGGCGAATCGTCGTAGGTGGTCACGTGAGATATTGTCGACCCAGTTAAGTTAAGCCTTTATACGATACAAAGCAATATCAATACTACAGTCGTTAGAAACAACTGTAGATATTATTGCTAATTTTATAACAGTACATGTAAATTCTTTTATGTTTTTATGAGTTACTATTGCAAAAAATAAGAGAACGTAAGAGAAGAGAAAGAGAGAAGAGAAATAAGAGAACTATTAAAGTGCTTTTTAAATTTTTATGTAAATTACATAATAGAAATATTATATAATTTTTTTGAGTTTGTAGGAAAGTAATCCTAAGCAATCACTTTATTCATCGATTTATTGTAACTAAGACCTTACATACCTGTAGCTCCTCCGTTGCTGCACGGGGTCGTGGGCGGCGGTGATCACCATCAGGTGTCCCGAACGCTCGTTTGCCTTGCCCTTTTTCCATAAAAAAAAAATATTATTCCATAAAATAATTATTTATACAGTATACTTTGGAAAGCCTAAAAAATCATTCAGTAATATAAACTTCGATACTCTACATCCCCTAGAGACCGTCACAGGTATATCACCTAGAAATGTCACAAATGCTCAACATAAATATAAAACGTAGATCGCAATTTATGAAATTCAAGCAATATTTTGACGGCCATGTCCATAGAAAGCATTTTTTCCGTAATTTCTTTGACACTCTTTCATAAAGTTCTAAAAGAATCACCTATTTATATGTGTACGAGTATATATAATATTATTATTATATGTAGCTGCAGTAACACCTTGTATAGAATTTAATAGAATAAATATATATTTTTGTTAGTTCCACGCTGTATCTCTCGCACAGCAGAGTAAGCAAAGGGAACCTAATTTTAAGACACTCTGTTCCTCATTTTCCGTTTCTTTGCATTGTGTTGAGGCAAAGCACGGCGTTGAGTTCCGCCACTGCCTCCAGAATTCCGCAGAAAATTATAAACGGAGTGTCTTAACACTATGTTTCCTCTGCCCTTCTGTGTGCGAAATACAGTGTGAAGATGAAAAAAATTAAATATTTTCAAAGTAATCTCTTAAATACTTAGTAATACTCATGAAAAGCTATCGTATGTTTTATAAAATGTTTTGTGCTAGCGTCATAGAAATATTACTGTAGCGGGACGTAAACGTCTGGCTTAATTGGCTTGCGAGTTTGGACGTGTAATTCTAGAACGACGAAGCCTAAACCCTTCAACGTTCACAATTTTATACAGAATTTCTATATGATGGTACATTTATAGGTAATTTGTAGCAGGTAATATACAAATCACTACTTAAGAATTTAAGCTTTATTATTTTTTTATTTAATTTTTTAACACGCAATGCCCCTAAAATTCGGCGAAAAAGTGGCGTGAAAATTCGTGAAAACAAAACTTGACATAATAATGCATTTAATATCTATATTCATGTCTTACCCAAAAAATGTGTTTTCGGTCTTTTTCCGTGCTCCATGAGTTAAAATGTCAGGTGGTAAGTATAAGAAAATACTTAATAACCATAATTTATTGTTCCTCTTTCACAAATACACACTTCTAACACTTTACACATCACTCTTAACACTATTTCTATATAACACTTTAACACTTATACACGTTTTAAAACGCATAGTTCCAACAATGACACTGATTTTAAATACTTGAACACCGTCACAATTTTACACCTTACGAAAGGCAGAATAACGACGTACTGGCTCAATCCATCAAAAACGTCACTTTTTACAGTCGTTCCCTTCCTCTTTTATAAATAATTATGTGGGTATTATTATTTTATTTTCTGTAAAATACCCTCACACTGATAATTGTCTTACACAAGGGACCGTAAATCTGAATATTTAGTACTAACTGTAGCTTAATACACGTAATTTCTAGATAAAGTCTTGATAGACAGACAACAAAGTGATCTTATAAGGGTGAAGTTTTTCTTTTTAAGGGACGGAATCATAAAAATTGTAAAAGACAATAAAAAAGTACAACACAGCTAATGGACATGTCGACTTTAATAGAGAGACAATAGACGATGTTACATATACAATTCAATATTTTACGTCCAATTAAAAAGAATCTACGATTTACATCCCCATTGAAGAACTTTTCACAATATTGCATATCATGATAAGGGGACTCTACAATATATTGCAATAATTTGCAATAAGTATATTGCAACAGTACTTGCTAGTTTTCTCAATCTTTTGTAAGAAAATAAATCATCTTAAGACTGAAACATTCTAGAACACTAAATAACAAAATTAATTAATTTTAAATGACGTTAAATATTTAATTTATTAGCGTCACAACTGACCAATATATTTCGCTTTTGATGGAATACTTATAACATTGCAGTTATTTTATGCGCTTGGTTTAAGGATTTATCAAAATCGGCACTTCTAGCCCCGCTCTCCCCTACACGTTACTTGTACCCTAAAAACAGAAAAAAAATATCTACTTCTATAATAAAAAAAACTATCATAAAAGAAATTTAAAAAACAATATTAATGATAGTAAAATCTAAAAATCATTTAATAAGTAACAATAATAAGAAACATTAAATAAGCAATTTATTTAACAAATATTATTTATTTCTTTCTATAAACTCAGTTACTTTATTCAAAACATGCCAAATATGCACACTGCACACTGAGCTCTGAAAGAATTTCTTTTATTTATGTAGTTTAAATAAAAGCTGGTATGGAAAAATACAATTTTCATGATTTCATATATTGTTCAACATAATGCTTAAAAGAAAATGTAATTTGGAAACACTTTTTGTGCAACCCACCGAACACAAAGTCCCTGCTGTGTACATTCGTCAACTAAAACGAGCAAAACAAAGTAAAAATACCGACTGTGTTTTACATGAGTATTACGTTATTTCAAGTTATTCCAGTTGGCGACAATGTTTTACCAGATAACAGACTACTCCCCACTTTTACACATTTGAATTTTAAAATAAATTCATATTTGTCAGAATGTAGGTCGAGAATTAATTGAAGCATTAACTTTTACAACCTAATTTGCTACCTGTTTAATATTAGCAACGTAATATTAATTATATTTACGTATTAATTTATCTCACTCAAATATAATTGTAAAATAACATAATAAATTGAAAATTTAATATAAATGTAAAAAGATAGAGTAAAAATAAGTAGGTACGTAGTAATAATTTGTAGCATTTATTGAATTATGGTATATGGATTACGGTTATTTATGATATTAAGGTAAAATGTCTAACATTACAATCGGATTTTTATCAATATTCGTTAATACGAGTAATCTTCTTAACAAAAGATTTTAATTTCCAGTCTTAAAAAAATGACTTCCGCTTCTTCTTCTAACAATATAATCATATTAAATTAAAAAATCAATCAAGCACATTTACAAAATATATAATAACTCTAAATATCTACTATACAATCTAAAGTAAATATCAAGATTTGCGTAACATAATATATCCTTAAACAGATATGTATCGTTACTCCAATAGAAGAGAAATTTTAAGTAAGTAAGTACTCGTCGAAATGATAATATAGAGAAAAAAGTTTTAATTGAATTCTAATTCTTTTAGTTAGTAATCACAAAATGAAAAGTTCCGTTTTTTTCCAATATTTCTGATCAATCCAACGGTCACACATTTTAATTTTCAGCTTCATCCAATTTTGTTTGGGTTCACAAACAACCACGTTAAATCCACAAAGATAAATGAAATGAAATAAACTGTTACATTCGATTGAACATCCCTGTGGTCTTATATTAATTAAATAATTTTATTATTTGCTAAATTATAACCTCATAGTAACAAAATTTAATATTTTAATACATGTTTTATATCGTGAAAGTTCCGTTCTGTCCAATGGTTGATTTCCACATTTGAATTTGGATTTCAATTTTCAAGCTGTATATTATCATCTAACATCACAATCATCGATAATCATTGGGAAAAAGGTGTACGAGATTGTCAGAAATTAACCAAATTCAAATAGAACCACACAGGAAGTGTTAACTTTCGAATGAAAAAGAATCATCAAAATTGGTTCACCCAGTCAAAAGTTCTGAGGTACCTTACAAAAATTAAAAAAAAAATACCTTCGAAATGATAACCTCCTTTTAAGAAGTCGGTTAAAAACAGTGACAGATATACGATAGGGACGAAAAAAAAACAAAGACAAGATACATTTTATGAACGCGGGATTTGAACCCGCGCCTCGTGGAAACCTATAAAATACGTAACTCGTGGAAATACGTTCTCATCGAGCTATTTCTTCTCTGCTCTGCTAGTTCTGGAGACATAACGTGTTGATTGGCGGAACTGAACGCCGCGCTTTTGCATCGAAGAAATAAAAATATTAAATATTTCATTTCCTTGGGAAATCGAATCCACAACCTGTCCCGTTTACAATCACACGCTCAATCACTGATGTGTGATGTGCAATTACGTGTGATATGGAATTGATTCCATATCATTTTACCCAAAATATTTACAATTTCGCATTTTAAACACTGATTTAGAACCAATTCTGAACAGACTAACGATTGTCTACTGCTTCTAGACAAAACTTTGCGATTTGGCTAGTACTAATCGCTCTGCATAATTTTTGAACCTACAAGTACTTCATGGTAGGAATCTCCCAAACTTCTATGCAATCTCTTTAGTGTTTTGCCTTTTCCTAATACATTAGTCAACGTCTTTCAATGTTGTGTCCAATTCAAAATTGTAAATTACGTATTTCCTTTATTGATTTAGATCCACACTATTAACCTAAAAGAAAGGATAATAAAACACAAAATAAAAAATCCAATAAGGATCATAATTTATTTATAAAATGATATATACAATTTACAATTGACCAAACGACTTTTAAAGCGACAGGGTTTTATTGTAATCCAATCAAAGCATTTGGTAATTTAAAATGATCTAGCATTTTTTAAATATAATTCCCTATCAATACATATGCTATACTAGAACTATGTTTAAAAATAATACTATGGTTGCTTTCAATTAGATTTTTTAATACCCGGTCATACTAAAAGTCGTATTCAGAGATGCCTAAAAGCACCCTACATCCAATCTCATGCTAATATTTACAATGCTATTTACAAACAAACAAACACAATCAATCGTCCCAGTTTAAAATAAAATTCATATTGCTATTCATCATTAATTCAAATAATTTCCAGACTCTTCCTTACAAACAATTTCGATGCTATGTAAATGCTTGTACGTGGTAACGGAAAGGTGGCGGTATCACAAGTCCAAAGTTCAATAACAAAAACGACATTTTAAATCTCATTTTTATAATTTATCACAATAACATGAATGCTTGTAAATATTTTTTTATAACATTCGCTATTGCTTAGCCGCCCTGTACATAGAAATGTTCACAGCCTTACGAGGCGATTACGACGCATCTCTAAAATAGCTTGTTTCCAAATTATATCATTATATAATTATATAATTGAGGCTCTCGGTGTATAAGTGGTCTTAACTTTTTAGTTATTTAATATATACTTTGTTATTAACATAATATATAAACCTATAAAACATTATTAAAATGCAATTCCACTTGTAAAGTAGTAGATTATATTTTAATTCGATTAACTAATTGGTCAGACTAAACCCGGTATTTAGTTTAGTTGACGATAACTATTTAGTTGACGATATATTTCATATATGCAGAAAGTGCACAGTTATATGATAAATCTCCAAATAAAAACTCATTCATAAAAATCCATGCGTATTTAATATCATTAAATAATTCATTATGTCCTTACATAAAAAATAATATTATGCATATAATAAACAAAAATGGATTTCGACCACCCAACACCGACAGCTTCATGGCAGTGCCATTCACACAATATATAACAATATTATCTGACATTACATATATACACATAAATTTGAAAATATACGAACACAGAGTCTTCGAGTTCATTTCAAAAACCACTAACTATGACTATTTGTGTTTATCCTTTTCAAGTTAACTGAGGCACTGTTTCCATTCTTCTCTAGTCCTGCTAAAAAGTCTTCTAGAAGTTTCGCGAGCGCTTTCCGCTTGAAACGCAATGATTCACTAATAACGTCACGTATCACTTCCTTCTTAATATCCACACTACCTTTCAATTGTTTTAAGTATTCGAACAGCTTCGTGAAATCTGTCGGGAAGAATTATATATTTTATTGTTTGAATTAAATAGTTTGACGCCATTATGGCACAGTGGTGAAAAATCTGACTTGCAATGGCTGTAGGTTCGATTCCCACTTGGGAGAATGAATATATTTTAAATTGTTTTCATTTGTCGGCACTAGTAAGGCAAATAAATTTGAACAAAAATTTCGAGACGAAGTGACCTGCCACTAGGTTCCATCTGTTGTATAATACAAAATATAATGTTTCTATTACCATATTTATTTTCACACTCCTTATCGATAAATATAGAAACCATTATGCGATAACTATAAACGAAGTAAATGACGCACTCTTGCTTAATTATCATATGACGCAAACAATGTTTGTGGGTTAAAATTCTAATTGAAAGTATCATCCGTAGTTACTAAAGCTTTGTCATTTTTAAAGCGTAGTCTACCAACGCAACATGCATCACAGATTGCTAATTAAATATAAACATTAATATTAGATACAGAGGAATATATTTTCACCGTTATTTACATATGGTACAGGTAAAATTAAATATATTTTTATTATTTAAATACAGAATTTATTACAATACATGATATATAACAAATAAAAATTATTAAAGATATAAAAAAAACTGGTGAATTAATAAAATATAAAAAATTTGCTTCACACTGTATCCCACACACAGCAGGATAGGTAGAGGGAACCTAGTATTAAGATACTCAACACCGCGCTTTCCCTCGATACCAGAGCGAAGAATTGGAAATACAAATTTAAGTAAAAATTTCATTTCCACGAGTGGGGATCGAACCCACAACCAGTCACTTTTACAGTCACACTTTGTGCCTCTGCGCGCTACGACTGGCGTTAATATTAATTAAGGTTCTAAATATTGTTTTCTTATCAAAATTGTAAAATTAAAAATAGACGCATTCATCACGACATTGCAGAGATTTATAAACTAAGGAGAAAGAAAGAGAAAGAAAACAAGACATTCGTCAGAAACAAGACAGAGCCACTGACATACTGACCAGGCAATACGTACGTATAATAGAAACATAGAAAATACATACCTCTACCCGGCCTTCTCACCGCCCGATACACTTCAGAACGTACTTCGAGATTATGTTTTCTTATCTCCGCCAATTCTTTGCGGGTTGGCTGAGGTGGTAACAGTATTGGTTCTTGCCTTTCGATCTGAGAAAAGAACAAATTATATTGAAATATTTATGATCTAAAAATATATTTTTAAATTCACGCTGTATTCCGCGCATATAGCAGAATAAGTAGAGGGAACCTGATGTTAAAACAATGCTTCCCCTACTTTCCGCTCGATTTTCGAGAAATTATTTCCATACCTAAACTAGCAATTAATGGAGTTTTTAAAAAAATATTGGTAATAATTACGACATGTAATTATTACCAATATATTATATATATTTTTTGAATTAATGTACTGTGTTTGTTTGATAAAAGACGTTATACAAGAATATTGAATTAAGCAAGAATATGTTGGGAAAGTTACCAGTGAAAACTTACCTTAGGAGACAATCTCTCGGAATCTCGCATATAGCATATTAGGCAGAGGGAACCTAGTGTGAAGACACTCTGTTTCGAACGCCGTGCACCCTTATACAAGAGCCAAGAAATAAAAATATAAGTAAATAATAATACATTCCCCCGAGGGGGAAACGAACCCACGGCCGTCGCGACTTAAAAAATGCTACAAGAACATACCTTGGGCTTCTTCCGTCTATTCCTTGCTATAAAGTTGTTCTCGGCTGCGATGCCCTGCAGTATCGCGTTGATCTGCAGTTCCTGCGTATCGTGAGGTGAGGGCAACGGCATGCACGCCTCCGCCGGCGGGGACGGGGACCGCGGCATCTTGGTACCCATAGTGGTGTAGGCATCTGTAATTAGAGTTCTTTAGCTACTTTGATTGTGTTAACTATATAATAGTGTCATATTTCTGTGGCATTTTAGTCATATTTGATAAGACACTCTGTATCTATTTTTTAAAACTTTCGCAACCACGTTTCATGGAGGCATTTGCACCAGAACGAGGAAATGAAATATTCATCTCCTATAAAAATAATGAAATACTCATTTCCTCCAGTGGGGATCGAACCCACTATTTCAATTATTTTTGCATTTAGAGTCACCCACTTGTGCACCTGCGCCATGATTTGCCTCTTATGATTGAATGTGATAATTATATAATATTGTAATATTTTCGAAGCATTTTGTTACCCATTTCATAATAATTTAAAATTTTGTAAGATAGATATGTAAAACTTGGAGATAGATATCTGTTTTAAATTTAGTCTCTTTAGAGACATTTAGACACAATAATACAATATTAATTGAAGGTACGGTAAAACAAGTCGTGCTCCTGAAGCCAATTGTTGCAGTATTGATTTTTCTCTCATTATTTTAGAGTATACAATACGCAAAAGTACAGAAAACCTAACTTCAAGGCGACCACGACACCGGCAGTACTGTAACGTAATGTACAAACCTCCATTGAGAAAAGGTTTGATGACGGGCGGCAGGTTAGTGGGCGCGGCGGGCTGCGGAGACAGCGGAGGTGAAGGGCCCTCCGGTTCCACGTTTGGAGGTTCCTGAAAATAAAAATTTAATATTATGTTTTATTATCATATTATCATATGGTTTTAGATCTGGTTCAGATTTTATTATTAAAAAATCAGTAATATTATTGACATATTATATGTCCTACATAAAAACTGTTGCCTTTATTATGTATGAAACATTTATCACCATACATTTCCATCTAATTATAAAAATAATTTATAAACTTACCTCAGGTGGTCTTCCAGACGGTAGCTCCGACGGCACAGGGGCCAAGGGCGACGTGGGCCTCGTCACTGGGCTCAGTGGCGCCGCTGGCATCACTGGCGGCGTAACCACTGGTGCGGGGGTGGAAGGCCGCCTCGCCACTATGTGTGGTGGCAGAGGCCCGGCCTTGCGTTTGGGAGGCGCGGCCCGAGGACTCTCTGAGCCTCGTTTGCCTGCCGCGCCCGGACCTCCGCTGCCTCGTACTGCGCCAAGTGGGTCTATGTCTGCTTCATCTACCATCATCCTCTGTAAATTGCAAACATTATATTTTATAACCTTCTTAATTTGACGTAAAGATGCAATAAAAATAATATTTTTTGCCACAATTCTTTAAAATATTTTGGTGTAACAACTTATTTTACATATGCATTATTAGATTTATGAATTTATAGTAATTATAGTTAGTCATAAAATACATTTTTTTATTTTTATTATTATTTTATAACAAGTCTACCAATCACCTTAAATGAAGGCTTACTGAGATACTGAAAAATTAAATATTTGAGTATCAGTAAGCCTTAAAGTTAGGGTTTCTGAATTTTTGCGCATTATTCTGTCGATAAGAAATTAATCAATCCAACAATCAAATCTGCACAGCCAACCACAGCTAACTTCAGAACGGCCACGACTCGTCAACTATATTATATACAGTAGTATATACAGACACAAACATACCTTATCAATTTTAAACGGATTGCCAAACATGTGCTGTCTAACAGGCTGCGACTCGATCTCGCGGAGCTGCGGCGTCATGCGCTTGAGGTATTCCTGGTAGTTGCCCATCTGCGCTACCGGCATCGAGTGCACGCTGTCCTCATCCACGAGGCGCGTGTGCGCCAGCGACGGCTGGAGGAAGTTCGCTCGCATTCTTACTACCTGGAATTTTTATTAATATATTATTAAGAAAAGGTATAATTAATTCTTTAATAATTGTAAAGAATATAGTGAACTTCTTGATCTAGTGAAATTCAACAAAATCATACGTATATCCTACATATACTTAAATCAAGAAGTACAAATGATTTCAATAATCAATATGTCCATACAGTACACATGCAGTCATATAAGAATACAATATGAACCTTGGGAAAGATCACAAGATTTCTTTAGCAAATTCTGTGACCTGGTTGGTACCAAGACATTTGATTGCATTCAGCACTCGACATTAGTCATGAAGTTACGATATTATAGCACAAGGGTACGTGTACTCAATTTTTATTTATCTATATAGGACTAAGATAGGCTATAAGAAATTTCCTGGGCAATGAATAAGTGCAAATTAGGCAAAGTGTTCTCTACTAACAAATAGAGGCATAAAAAACACTCCTCAAAAATTCATGACAAAAATGAAAATAATATAATTGACAATCATGTAACTAAATATACAACATTTTCTTTAAAAAATAAATACTAACATGCTATATTATAACCATAACAAAAGAAAAAAACAATACCAACCTGATCTAACAAATCACGCCGCTGTATATCAAAGGGGTTTCTATACGTGTGCGTTTGTGTTTTATGCCTGCCTCTGGACAGGCCCACTACGAAACCACCGAACTCGTTGAGCTGGTCTCGTAAGGCTGTGAACTTGTCTTGCAAGCTTGGATGCGTCGTGAGATCCTTTTTGAGAGGCGACCGTGGCATTACACGAACACTTTCTGCTATCTGAGAAAGATTGATTTATATTATGTTTTGTAAAATAAAAATATATTTAATTATTTAAGTAGATTTTTGATTCCGTCGTGGCGAAGAGGTACAAGCGTGTGACTGTAAACTCGACGGAAACTAAAATGTTAATATTAATTCCCACTCGGGAATTAATATTAACATTTTATAATACTTTCATAATAATACTTTCAAAGAACGGCGGTCAAATGGTAACAACCATCGTGGGGGACAACCGCCGTTCTTTGCCTTGTTAGGCAAAGAACGGCGTTGAGTTCCGCCACTGGACATGAAATACCAAAAGATTGCCTTTCACTCACGCAATGCCTTAACACTAGATTCCCTCTGCCTATCCTGCAGTAAGCAGGATATAGCATGAACCTGTAACAAAAAAAAAACTCAATTATTATATATATACCTTTTGATTATTCCCACTAGACGCTTTATTAATGACATCAGCGCACAGTTTCTCAAATTCAATCTTAGCTTGATTTTTCAGTCTTTTTAGATAATTCAGCACAGAGAAGCTGAGTGAGTTATCTTGAGTATCGGGAATCAAACTTTGAACCAGTGGTGTAGACGCCCCCATCTTAGTTAGAGCTCGGCGAAGTGGCTGGAAAAATATTTTTAGTAATTAAATTATACATTTTTCTATGTTATGTAAAGTATAAATGAAATAACTCAATAAGTATTATTAATTTATTCCTTCCATTTAGTTTTCAACATTTTCCTATACCATGGTGAAGCAGGGACAGGCAGATGTTCCAGTTTCAAGACACTCCGTTCTCCACATTGCTCACAATTTAAGACATTATTTGTTGAGGTACAAATGTAAACTCCATGCTTTGTTAAGGCAAAAGTAAGCCAGTGCGAGGAAATTAAAATAATTTAATTATCATAATTACACTGAGTGGAGATTGAACCCACAAGTCATTGAGGATAGTAAATGACCTACCGGGATGCGCTATTCAATAAGAAATAATATTACTAAAACATGTGCATTGCTTGTAAACAGTGAAGAAGTTGGTGTTGGCAGAATGCCAAAGTGAAGTGAGATGGATACAAGTACTGAGAATATTTTGTTTACAAAATATGATATTTAAAATAAACTAAATAAATTTAAATGTAATCTATACTAATCATGAATCTAAAGAGTGTTTGTTTGAACGCGATAATGTCAGAAATTACTGGTTAGAATTGAAAAATTATTTGTGTTAAAAAGTTATATTTATCAAGGAAAGATACCGGCTATATCCATTACATAGCGTTAATCGTTTCGATATAATTTTCTTAGAATAAATACATTAAATCATTAAGGCGCAACTGCGATAAAATCCGATCACATATAAAACAAAAAGATACATCATTAAATCTAACCACTGACAGACTTACTAGAATTTATATTATTTTGTTGTTTTTTTTAAAGCATTTCTAATAATAAACTTTATTTCTAACTCTTTTTTTCTAGTTTTTTGCCCCGCGAATTTATTTATTTCGCATTTCGCTTACTAAAATTATAATTTTCGCTCTGGTGTCAAGGTAAAGCGCCGCGTTGAGTTCCGCCACTCAACACGCAATGTCTCCACAATTCGGCGGAAAATGGAGTCAGTCTTAACACAAGGTTCCCTCTGCCAACCCTGCTGTGTGCGGGATACAACGTGAAACTGATTATTTATTTAATAGAAACTATTCTCTTAATAGAATCTTACCTATTACTTCAAGATGACGTCATTATAAATATGACATGAGACATGTATATTTAGAGTATGAGTAAGTATATTGAAAGAACATACAGCACGGTAGACGAGTTGTGGCCGCCCTCTTAAAAGTTAGCATTAGACGGCGGCATATTTTGTTTTTAGGGCTTTTCTTACTTTTGATTATTTTCTTCCCAAGTGTACAATACGGAAAAATTCAGACATCCTAACTTTAGGACGGCCACAACTCGTCGACCCTATTGTATCATATATATTTATAACTGAAAAAAAATACCGTAACATAATAGGAAGGCATCCTATCCAAATACTGTTGAAATGCCAATTTCCATTCGGGCGTTGGTTTACAGCGATGCACTTTGAACAGATCATCTAATAACGGCAATAGAACTGGATAATTATATGGTAGCACAAACAAATTGACGCAAGTGAGATTTGTAGATGCTTTGAGGTAACCAAACGGATGACTGACTTCGGAGTTTTTACAGCCACTGTTAGCTACGAAAACCTGGAATAGATAATATTTTGGTTATTTTAAAGGGCTTTATTAAAAACATTAAAAATATTCCTAGTAAGAAATCTGTCTATTACGATACTTAATAGCATGAAAAATACTAAAACTACTACATATAATGTGAAGGGCAGTCATGGTCACAATGTTTGACTATAAACATAACTGTTGTGGGTCTGATTTCTATTCAGGTTAATCAATATACTATTCAATGTTCTCATTGCGAGACATTGCGAGAATGAGGAATGGAATATCTCAATGCTAGTTTCCCTATGCGGAATATAAAGTGAAGCCAAAAAAATTAAATAAATAACTAGTTTAGTAAGAGTAACCGTAAATTCAAATATATACCTGCCAACATATAGTAGGTTGTTTTCTTGCCAATATAAATTGCGTCAAAGGACTGGGTTCGAGCTCGTATTTGTCGAAAGGTAAATTATCAATCACCATCGGCTCTTGAGATGAACATGTGAATTTTACTACGGGATGTGCAGATCGGGGAGGCTGAAAGATAATTTTTAAGTAAAGATAAGTTAATATTGTAATCTCTTAGCTATAATATTTAAGACAGCAAAATTAACAAAAAGTATTTATTTTCAATTTACTAATGTGGTTTACAAGTTTTTTTTTAGCAAAATGCCCTTTTCTATATGTAGATGTATATATGTACATGTATTTTTTATTTAATGCTTTAAAAAAAACAATAAATTTTATTAACACTACTAACTTTTACCAAACTTTAAATTAAATAATTTAAAACCATAAAAGAAAACATTATTACAAAATTTTTAAATGAATAAATTGCTTGTCTTATTTTTTGTTTTAGCTAGCGACACGAAAACTATTTACATTACGATTCAACATATGCTAATTTATGTTTCATCCTATGGAATAAATATGCATGACCATCATTTGGATATCTTTAGCAGAGTTGATTGTTTCTTGTTTGTATATTGGTGTAGTTAATTACATACAAATATATTCACATTTATCTTTAATTTAAACAGATATATGAATAGCTATCATATCATAAGCAACTACTAATAAAATAAATAGAAACTCAAACACTGAGAAAGGAATGTATTTATAGTATTTTTTGTCACCTACATAAAAAAAATTATACACAAAATCATAAAAATTAAAAATTAAACGCGAAAATAAATATTTATTTATAATCAAGGACTATCGCAACGGTTGTGGGCTTCACTAGTGGAAATGATTTTTTTATTTATTAATATTTTTGTATTTTCGTTTTATCGCTGTGGTACATAAGCAAAACCGCAGCGTTGAGATCCGCCACTCAACACGCAAATGACAAATACAGCGGAAAGTGCGGAACGGAGTGTCATACCATAAGGCTTCCTCTGCCTACCCGGCTATATCCGGAATACATCGTGAAACTGAGAGAAAAAAATATTGAAAATGAAACAAATCCATACTAAAACCTACCAAAGATGGAGCATTGGGGTCAGGTCGGAACGATTCAGGTATCGGCCAGAAGCCAACAGCGAAGCCCTTCTGTGACACTGTACGCGGTACATAGATGAGACGCCGACATGAATGCCACGCTTGAGGTGCAGTCGCTTGATTGGGTATTCCTGTTTGATAGGGTCCTCCATTCCAGCGCTGGAAGTAAACATTTTTATTAAATTAATTAATTTCTTATTTATTTATTTCAACGGAACACTAGTAATACATATAACTATATACATTAGTAATACATTGCACATAAAGTATTTTGTCAAAGCTCATCATATCCCAATATGATGTAGGTTCGAAACCCACTAGGTTGTATATTAATATTTTTTTAATTTACTTCTATGGAATATATATTTTATAAATATGGTGAATATTCATAAAATAATTTTGTAATTTCTCCATGTAACCCTATAAAAAGAAAAAATATATTAATTGATAAGATACATACTCCATTTCTATCTCCATCAATATCCATTTCCTTATCGCCTTCTGGTACGTCCTCCTCCCCCTCTCTGTTATTACCACCATCTATTGGAGGAGGGTCGGGACCAATCTTCTCAAAGTTAATAACAACGCCACTCTGGACCTTCTGTACTAGACTGTCGATACACTGCATTAGCATACGATGTGATGTTATACAATAGGAACGGCCTGAAAAATTCATTTGTTTTTATTATTATAAATTTTTGGGGTTCACAATGCATCCCACACATAAAAGTGTACATCGAGGAGACCAAGTGTTAATATAAAAGACATCATTCTCCATTTTCTGCCCAGTTTTTGAGACATTGAGTGTCAAGTGGCTAAACTCACTGTGATGATTAGTTTCTTACTGGAGAGAAAATGTGATAACAATTCATTCCCCCAAGTGAGAACTAAATCCAAAACCATCGCGCGCACAGTCAAACGCTGTGCCTTTGCACCATAATGGCTTTTATAAAAGAAAATGTAAGAATTTTTACCAAATTAGATGTTAAAATAATAATAATTGATGGTAATTTTATATTATACGATTCTACATTTGGTATAAAATAACAGAATCTGTTTAAAAATTAATATGTTCATGTCTCACTTTTGGTGCATTAATAAATATTAATAGTAAATAGTAATTTTATTACACTTAAATCTAAACAAATAATTTTCATTTGCGTGGTTTGATAAGACAAAATGTAGCATATAATATGTAGTGGCATTTAGATTGTAAAATGAAAATAAGTGAAAAAAATTAAATAGGAATCAAACTGGTTATAATCATATTTACAGCAAAACCCTTAACTGTGTCACAATTTCTAAATATGTTGTAATATATTTTTATTAATTACCTCAAATTCCTGAAATATGTTTCTAATAATTATATTTTTTCAGTTTTTTAAAATTAGTTGAGTTAAATAAAAAGTGCCTATCTTATTTAGGTGGACAATAAAAAAAATTACATATACACATATATAATATACAAGTTAAGGTAAGTAAATTATAATAAAGTATTATGTTGCAAGAATTTTCAACAAGAATTCTATACAAAAAAACTTGATAAACTGGTTTGTAAAGGGCCTATAATGTCACCCCTGTTTACTAACTATTTAGCATAATAAATAAATACAAATCTGTACAGTGTAAAAATTAGTTTTAACATAGTGATTGCTTAATTTACATTAAGAAAAATGGTTTAATAAAATAAACTAAGAGAAAAATATTCTTTAGGTATGTGTGTGATAAATATATCATCTTATTTTTATTATCTGTTTCTAGAATGGCAATTATATCTCAATGAGTAAGTACTTGCATACATTTATTTCATTAAAATAGTTAATCTATTTAAATTCTATTGTATTAGAATTTAATTCATACTAACCTCCAGTAACTTCACACATCGCATCTATTGGTGATGAGTCAGAAGGTACAAGCCCAGTATCTCTTTCAACCGCAGGAGTGCCAGCCAGCCTAAGCACCAATGAGAACAACCTTTGATCCCATCTGAACGGTTCCCTTGTTAACTCAGATCCAGGTATGGGACAGTTCATAGGTAGATTAAACTGTAATTAATATTTTTTAAACTTAGAAATTTTTATTTTCCTTTTATTCTCAATATATTTATATAATTACATTTTAGAATATTTAAAATATTTCACACTGTATATTGATTTAATAAACTAAAAATAACTATAATTATTTATTTGGCATAGTCTTAAAAATTGTCTCTGCCTTAAGAGACACTAAAGAGACTTAAAAGACTGCCTTAAGAGTAAATATAATAACAATATTTTGTATATAATTTTACATATTACCAATTTTCCAATTCATAAAATATTACATTGAAATAAAAAGCATCAAATATTCTAAGTTAACTTGTAACCAAACAAAACTAAATAGATAAGATATGAGCAGTAGTAAATGTTTGCATCATAACTAAACCGACGAATAAGAAATTTTTATGGGACACAATCTATGGAATTCAGGAAATGATATTATTTAAATTTTCTTTCTGGATTTATTTAAAATAATATTAATTATGAATCATGAATCACAGTAAGTAAATATAATATTTATACTTTAAACACTGGACATGTATTATTAACAATGGATGTAATATTAATTATAAATATACAAAAATCTAATAAGAATCGCATAACCAATTGAAATACTCACTTCTTCCTGAATTCCTGCATTGCTTGTCAGTTTTCCTCCATCTGTAATGACTACGATGACAGATGGTTCCAAGTAAAAAGGACATCTACCTTGACCATATGTATCTATACCAGTTTGCATTCGATTTATATTGAGCACATCAAATGCATGTTTTAAAGCAGCACCCATTGTTGTCAATCCAAGGCACTGCAGGTTCTTAAGTTCATTAATAAATGTTGCTAAATTCTCTTTCCAACCAGCCTGCAAAATTATTTAAAATAAAATAATTATAAACGTATATTTTATTTAGGAAATAAACATGCCTCGATATCATTAATCGTTATCAAACAAAACGAAACCGCAATCATATAACACATTCCTCTGCACTCATCCTTTCATATTTCCCCCCAATTCGCCATTTCGTTAAATACGTTTTCTCGACCAATGAGCGCTCGACGAAAGCGCAGTCGCGAGCGACATCGTGAAGGCAGCAACGGCAGCGGTTCGTCCTGTTTACGTCGTGTTTTATATTTCAGTAAAATTCGTATTTTCAACGTATGGTCATGTTCTAGTTTCCAGATCACAGTGCATTTGATAGAGACACACCAGGACAGTCTTTGGTACCATTGTTCACGAATAAATAACAAGAATATCCCCATAAAAACGTGTTCACTCTGATTTACTAACCTTGATGTTCGCGGGTGGCTCTTCGAAAGTTAGAAGCATATACCTATCGCCTCTGCTTTCAGGAGATCGTTGTCGAACCTAGGACATAATATTAATAAGTTCCACACACTATACACGCGATAAACAAATCGATCACAAAACGAGGCGGTTTGAGGAGTCGATGACACTGCACGTACCTTTACGAACGTTTCCACAGCGCCCTTGGCTACATCGAGCAACGTTGGGCGTCCGCCCAAATAAGCTCTTTGGTTCATAGAAGCAGATGTATCTATTAAAAAGACTATGATGGTCATCGTGAAAAAATTTCTATATATCCCTCTAAATACATTAAAATATGCGCACGCTATTATGAACAAGAACAAAAATGGCTGCTACATTGTACGCAGACTCGCTGAGAGGCGACCGTCCGACAGCCGCTTCGACGAGCAGCTGAACAAGCTACGGCACGAAGACTCCAAAAGTACCACGTGACCTAATCATACATTCGGATGTTCTCGGCCTCCAATAGAAAAACGCTCGGCAACCTTCGGAACTAACCATAATGTTGCTATTCCATAATCATTGAGCTCCCTAGCTTCAAACACAAATTCAATATTAATTTGTAAACATCAATGCTCAATGCAAATGTTTGAAATACTATGAAATGATATAAATATTAATTTGAGTTAAATGTTATTTACAATACTAAGCGAGCCACTCTGATTGCATGGTCGAAAAAATATACATTTATAATATAAAAGTACATATTTCCATAACAAGCCTCTCTCTCTATTTTTCGTACGCACCATTACTCTCATCTGATTGTTAGGTTTGCTTTCTTCGGCAATAATAATTCAATTCTTTTTTATGTCACGATTTAAATAAAAATATATTATAATTAATAAATATTTCCACTATAGATCACGAGTCTATTATTATTAAAACAAGCAGCAAAAATAAAGTGCATATATATTTACAACCATTTATTCATTATTTTATAAATTTATCTTTTCATGAAATATAGTTCTAATTGTAACTCCTTTAGTGGGAACATCAAACCTATATGGCAATATTGTTAAAACTGCACAAGATATATTATGGTGAATCTAAAAGTAGTTTTCATTATCTTCGATGTATAAATATCATGAGTTTTGAGGAAAAACAATAAAATTTATTACCAATTAGTTAAAATGAACATTTGAGTACATTTGCCTGTTATCAATTAAATAGTAATGAAGTATGAAAAATTGCGGGAAATTCAAAATTTTAAACTGACATAATCATTGCAGGTCAAATCGTAACGTAATTTTCAAATGATCATATGTGATTACTGTATTATGAATTGTGAGTAATAAATTACAATAATATTAATTTTATTGTGTAATAAGTAAGAAAAAAAATATTTGATATAGGTGATAAGTATTAAATTTTCGCTCTTATTGAATTATATTTTTATATAAATATTACTATTGATTATTTATTTATGTTCTGATTACTTACTCTTACTTACGAGATATTGCAGCAGTTGAAAAGATAGAGATTAGGCTGGATCTGGAATCGTATAGTGCGAATAAAGTATTTAATTTTAAACTGGAAATGTATATTATATTATAATATGTTAAAATACAGTTTACAGTTGATATAAAACAGCGGAAACAAAGTCTCTATGGAAAATTGTATGTGAAACATTTTTACCATAAGTTTATCTGCTTATGCCGCAAAATGCATAAATACAGATCACGCGCAAGTACGATGCGGCTTCCTAACTAGGGTCTGAATTAAAATGACTATTTGAATTGTTTAAACTTAAAAACAATGTTCAACATTGATCACGAGAAAAAAAATATTATAAAGAAACAAAAGACTCCACTGCATAAAACAAAAAAGAAAGAAGCGCAATAGTTTATTAGGAGTAACAGTTGTGCCCTCCTTCAACCAATTACCCACGTTAATTTTTTAAAGTTTTTTTTAATTAAGAATTAAGTAATTGTTTAAAGAATAAATCCCGGATGTTAATCTTAATAAACTATTGCGTATGGTTTTTTATTTTTAATTTTATGCAGTCGATTTTCTTTTGTTTTTCTTAGACTAAGATTGAAACATTATGTTTTAACCATTTATAGAAATGAATATTACGGCAAACGGCGTAATTAAGTACATTATAAGTACTAAGTAAAATGCTTCGCACAGAGATGAAGCGATTACTTCGTTATATTTCAATTTTAAATATAGCAGTGTTAAATTAAGAACACGGTGTAAGAAGTGGCACCATTGTAAATATTATAATAATAAAAAAATACAATATTATCTTTTATTTTTTTTACTCACACTAGATTGAGCGCAGCATGTGGATTTGCACAGTAAGGCGAGCACGCCGCCCTTTTTCATATAGGTGCTTCAATAAAAAACATTTTATCTCTAAAATTATATTAAAGTGTATTTGAATATGCAATAATTCAAGTTACTGTCTTTTTCTTAAACTGAAATAATAAAACTGTAGGGAGAAACTATAAACAATAATCACGTATAACGTAATATAGACTCTATATTCCGTTATAGGTACAGTAACAATTTTTATATATATTTTTTATAAATAAAAAAAAGAATCAGTTACGAAATTATTTTAAGCAGTTAAATATATCATTATCCAATTCATTGTAGATCATAATTATTATTGTCCTTTACATTAAATTACTTAAATTATTATTTTAGAAAACTCCAGAGATTAATAAAATAATTATAAAATAATAAAAAAAACTGACGTCAAAATTATCCTCAAGGCCTCAAGGTCAGACACAAGCTTGCGACTAGGGACGTGAAAGGTTGTGGGTTCGATTCCCACTCAAGGAAATTAAATATTTTATATTTTTATTTGTTCCCTCTGGTATCGAGATAAAGCTTCAGCGTTGAATTGCGCCACTCAAGGCGGAATGACTCCAGAATCAGAGCCAGAGCCAGATCCAGAGCAACTCTTGAGTTTCTTGCCGGCGTTCTCAGCAGAACTGCATTACGAACCGGTGGTAGCTTTTTGTTTCTATATTCATTCGACGATTCAAAAGTGCTTATAAGTGTATTTGAATAAAGAATATTTTGAATTTGAATCCAGAGGATAGTGGCAAACGGAGTGTGTTAGCACTAGGAGAAATTCATTTCTTAAACCTTATATAAATAATAGCGTAGCTTAACGAAGTTGCAAATGGCAACTAGTAGTTATGTTTTATATTCCATTTAATAAATTGAAACTGAAAGTACCTTCCATCGACCTATTATCTTGAAATTAATGTGGAAGCCTAAGTGTGCGAGGTCTACTCGTATTTAAACGGTTTTTTAATATTGTTTTAACTATCAGTAGCGCCATCAAAAGTGGAATCGGTACCTGGATTGCAGCCGTATACAATTTGTTAAACAAGGAAAAGCGTTAAGACACGCATACAGACATAAGATATGTCCGATTACAGTAGGTTTTCATGTTGAAGATTATTAGTTTTAGAAACTTTTGTTCAGCGAATTTTCGTAGACACTTAGATTATTCCATTTAGTTTTTTGACTGTGCGCAATTGCGCATGGGCGTAGGTACCGTATTAATCGACGCGGTGACCCGCGGTCCGGTGCAACTAATTTTCGCGCCGTGACGAAAAACGGGACATTTCTACATCCCACTGCACTGCTGTCTTTAAGGACACCGGGACACGCGAGCGAGTAACGGGGTGGTCCTATTCAAAACTGATCTAATAAAATTCTATGTATTTTAAATTTGCCATACAAGAATTTAAAGTACTTACCTAATTGTAAAAACAATATTCATAATAAAGTCTATTGTACTGTATAGGAATATTTATAGGAATGTTAAGCAGGATAGCTTTCGGTTCACATTGAAAAGAACAACTGTTAAGTTTCTTGTCGGCTCTTCCCAGCAGAACTGCCTTTCCAGCCGCTGGTCCCTTTAGGTTCATTCGACAATTCACAAGTGTTTGCAAACATACTTTGATTAAAGAATATTATGAATTTGAATTGAATGTGTAAACGCCTGTCTTCTATATGAAAATCTCTGTGGGTGGTAATTACCTATATAAAAATAGCTATTGAACATACTTTAAACTTTATCATATTAGTAATATTTTGTAAATTAGACACGTAAATACAATATTATATGAACAAATGTTCATATAATATATTTAAGATAAACAAATGAAAATAAGTGAAAATTGTGACAAAATTAAAAAATGTATTTTAGTGACATCCATAATTTATTGCAAACTGATAGGAGAAATTGGCATTGAGGCGGAGAAATTGCTATGACGTTGTTGATCACAAATTGCAGAAGGAGCATACATGTCGACTTAGCTAGAGCTCATGCATAGTATCACTGAAACGAATAATGTTACAGCCCATTGCTTATTCATGATTGCCCACAATGTTTTGTGCAAAAACAAAACTTATAATAACACAATTAAAATCTAAAATAGCGTGAACATGAATGTCATAGTAACATCGAGTGATTGGTTTACAATCGCATATCCCAGATGTTAAGTTGCAGCTACCTGCATTCGCGCGCATGTCTAATCGCATGCGCTTTGCAATATAGCCTCAGTGGACTATAAATAAAAATAGAAACAATACCACTTACTTATCCCTGAAATTAGCTGTAGATATGTAAGTTTTATTCTTACGAAGTTATAACTAATTTTACAGTTTTTTCTATAAATATCTTTGCCATTAAAACTGCATGTTTAACGTTAACGAAGTTTAAATAATTAATGTCGTATATGTTATTGATTTTATGGATTGATTAAAAGTAAGTTAATATTTTAGTAGTATAACATTGTCTCCTCTTCCATGTCCAATTTTCACCATAATCATCTATGTTATTTTATATATCTTTAAATATTAATTAAATTTTAACTTGTTATTAGGTAGGTACTACTATTTTTGTTTATACTGTTTCTATGTTGTATTCAACTAACAATAATAATTAGGTAGTCTTTATTCTTTTTTACGGGCTTTATTCTCATGCGAACTATCTAACTATTTTGCCTATATTAAGTACATAGAGGTTGAATTTGAATTTAAAATCAAATATTAATTGATTATAAATGTTTAACCCTTAATCAAACAAACTTTATTTTTCGAGTAATTTGAAATCTGGTCACGGCTTTTAGGTAAGTGGGTGCCGTAGATTTCGAAAAACAACTCCTTTTTTTTATAAAAAGGGGGGAAATGGGGGTTTTGCAGTGGGAAATTATTTCCCAGTATCCGGTATTTCAAAGCAAAATATAATTAAGTGGGAAATTATTTCCCATTATCCGGAATAGCTCTCAACTTTTGATATATTTTTACTACAAGTTCTATACATGTAAGTTGCTCCTACTTTACTTGTTTCTTTTTTGTCTTATATAATAAAATTGAAAAAAATACTGTAATATGAGTGAATAAAGTTATAAAATGAAACAACAACGTTAGGAATGATATATAGTTTTAATATAAACTGAAACTTAATTACTAAGAAAAATAATATTATTGAAGGTGGAACAGTGTGAAAGGTTTTGAAGCAATTTTTAGCACACAAAGCTACTCCACAGGCGGAACATTGTATTTTTGTTCTCTGTTCTTTCTGTTTGGTACTGCAAAAGCGATACCTTTTGTAAGTATTAGTCTCTTCTGGCAAGTGTATGCCCACATTCAATAAACGAATTTCGTCTGGCACGCCAAACCTACCCCCTTTCTTATCTTTATTAAAAAGTCACCTGTTTGTGCTTTACCTTTCCGTGTTGTGTGATTATCTATTAGGGCACGTGCTAAGCGTAACCTAAATTCTCGGTGTCCGTGAAGGGTCGCAACATGTGTATAGTTGTAGGTAATATATGCATTTATTATGGATGCATCGAACAAAAAAAAGAAAAGTCTCATCCAGTATTTTCGTGATTTACGGCTTATTGGATACGATGATCTAAAATGATCGAATAGATCAACTCCACCCATGCTAAGTGTATACGAAGCAATTGCTTTCGGGCAAAGAATGTCTGCTCTAGAACCATCCTTTTGGGTCCTCTTTACAAGCATTGTATCTAGTGGCTGATGGGCTGTCGTAAGTATAGCGACTTCTTTCGTATCAAGCCATTTAATGGCTGTGATTGGCTCTGCAGTAACAGCTGCAAACTGATGTTTTTCCAATCGCAATGGTTTTGGTTGCTTTTTCTTTATTATATCAGGTAGATCTTTTCTATTGCATCTGACTGTCCCTACTGCATAAATCTTTTTATCATAAAGATCTTCCATAAGATTACAACTTGTAAAAAAGTTATCAAATGCGACTAAAGTATTTTTTGGTACACTACTGCAGAGTTTCATGACAACATTGTATCCTAATCCTTCATTTTCCGTGCTGTCGCCTTTTCCAGTATAAACTTCAAATTGGTAGAAGTACCCGGTTTTTGCATCGCACCTTGCCCAGACTTTAAATCCTCTCTTGATGGGCTTTTTCGGCATATATTGCTTTAACGAACTTCGACCTTTAAACTTCACCATACATTCATCAATTGATTGTACTTCAGAATTAAATGCTTCTCTCTGATAAACCTTGTTCAGTT
>HE670485.1:337541-415941 GCA_000313835.2 Heliconius melpomene melpomene | reverse complement strand
TTATAACAATCAGTTCATCAGGAAAAAGCCGTTCAAAAATACTTAGTGGTGAAGTTTTGTGCGTGTCATTCGCCTTGGGTTTAAAACGTTTTTCAAAAACGGGAATATCATGGGTTTCGGATTTTGTCTCCCATACTCTTGGCTTAGAACGATCTCTGCGTATTTCGTTGTTAGTTTCAGTCTGTTCATCATCTGCCAAAAACTCTTCCATGGGAACGTCAATGACATTTATTAAGTCTTGCTGAACTTCAAATGCGTGAATGTCTTGAAGTTGTATATTACATTCGTCATTTTCTGTATCTAAGTAAGTTAGCAAAGGACTGTCTGTTGTTGGTGAGTTTGTGATATGAGATGTTTCTCCTAAGGCTGTCAGTAAGGCATCCGTTGAAATCTGTTGGGCTTGTATAGTAGGCGTTTCTTGTTTATCTTCATTCGATTCGAAGCCGAAGATATATTCAAGACGTTGTTCAATTAGGTTATCGTCAAGCTGATTGAGGTAAGTATCGGATGGAGAATGAATGCTATTGACATAGCATGAGTCATCTTCAGAATCTGAGGCTGATAAATCAGACAAGTTGTCTAAATTTTGCACCACCTCTTCCAATTTTTTCTTTGTTAGAACTTTTTGAACTTTTTTAGCGTCCATATTTAAATATCTAAACAAATAAAAGGAAGTCTAAACTAACTTGGTAGTCTGAGCAGTACAAATAGTTCTAAAATATAATAGTTATAAAAATCAAAGTGAGAAATCACTCAATCGCAGTCATAACTCTCGAGAAAGCTCCATATATGAGTTACTCGCTGACAATGTTGTGTAAGTTAGATAAAATTATAAGTAACTATACCTGTTTAGGTACTTATATAGTGCAACAGACAAATTATTTATTGTATATATAGAAATTGGTATTTTTCAAATGCAGGAACAAACAATGGGAAATAATTTCCCACATAATTAAACCTAAGAAAATACAACAAATATCAATGCTGCGAGCCCAAAAACCGTAAGAAACATTCAGAAAACAAATCTAGTTTACAATATTATTGTGTTTATGCACTTACCAGATTTTTTTTCTTCAAAAACTTTTAAATCTTCCGTTTGAACCGGTTTTTTCACAAAATATTTCAAACTGTGTTTTTGACATTGACATACAATGACAGTTCGCGCCTTAAGACAAAATGTTGCAAATTAATAAAATTAAAAAATTCTGTACGATTATTTTTCCCTAAGGTTGGTACTGATTAGAGTTGCCAAAAACGAAATAAAACAAAAAAATTACAGTAGTGGCATGTGGGAAATAATTTCCCAATATTTGATTAAGGGTTAAAGTTCATTTTAAAGAAAAAAAATAGTTTAATAAGTAATTGTTTTAAAGTTATTTCATAGTTCATATAATAATTTATTAGTAAGTTCTTTGATTTGTTTGTTTGATTAAGAAAAAAAACAATTTGATCATGATTTTAAATTTTATGAGATAATAGAACATATTTTTTCTTTAGCAGTGTACGCAGAGGGAACCTGGAGTGTTAAGACACTTCCATTCCCCACTTTCCGCCGTATTATAGAGGCATTGTGTGTTACCTGGCGGAATTCAGCGCCACGCATTGCCTCGTTACCAAAACGAGGAAATAAAAATATTAAATGAAGAAATATTTATCTTCATATAATTAGAAATGCTTATGCCCCTTATAAAATATTTATTAGCTACGGTACGCTTAAAGATTTGATAGCTACTAGGTGGAGCATTTTTTACGTCAAGGCGAAAGTTTTATAGTGTATGGTTGGCTTTATATGTCAAAGTAAACCAAGTTGTCAATCTGACAAGCAGACAAGTTTACATTTCGAAAGTGTCAACTTGTCAAGTCAAAGTGGTTCAGTGAAGATACACGCCGGCTATTCCCTGTTCCTATTGTATAGTAAAGTAAAATAAGAGTGAATTTTCATATTGTAGCCGTTACTTGTACTTTGAAATTATGGAAGAAGATTTAGAAATTTTAGAAAAAGCGTTATTGAACCTTGAAGCTACAGAAACGGAAGAAAGCCAAGCCAGCAATTATGAAGGCCTTTATAAAAACTGGGGAAAGCTAGGAAATCAGGAAGAAAGGCGTAAACATCTTTTAGAGATTCAAAAGAGGTAATAAATTTTAAGTAATTTAAAAAAATTTAGAATATTTTTATATAATATATACATAACATGAGCTTATTACCATTTCAATAGTGCTTATTTCCTTACTTCATGTTCATTGCAGCAATAGAAACAACAAAGTAGATAAATTCCGAGGTATTTTGGAGCTTACAAATTCTGTTGAAGATAATAAGTTATTCAAACCCTATAAGAAGGTAAGTTTATTAAAATACACTTAGTCCGTGTTGCAGCTAGGCTTAATTAATATGTTTTTATTAAGATTTAAGTATTTTGATTATTTAGTTCAGTAAACTAAGAATACCAAGCAGACAACAATCTAAATTAATGATAAAATTACCTATTTGAAATGAATTGCAGGTACCATACAAACCTAATATTTATGTATCTGGATTTCATAAGACATGTCTGACATACAGTAATGTTTTGATGCTATCAGAATGGATGATTGAAAAGCCAGGGGATTTTAGTCAGAATTGGTATGTTGTCCCATGCCCCAAAGGATTAAGGCTACTTGCAATTGCTAATCATGTAAGTTTTTTAATATGTAATATTTATAATTTTTAATAGTGCTTCAGCCTCACACTATATCTCAGTAAACTCAGTGTCCGAGGATGTTGTTCTCCTTTTGGCACATTGAGGGACAACTCAACACTGCAGAATTTTACCAAAGCGGGAAAATCAAAATACTTGACTCTCAGACACTGTACTGCTGTGCTGTGGTGGCTACAAATGTAAAACTATATATACTTGTAAATAAATTATTTAAAAAAAATAGCTCAATATTTATAGTCTTAAATAAAATATTGTGAAACAATATTACAAGTGGCTTGTGAATAAAAGGAACTGAAAGAAAAGAAAAAGTAAAAAAATAAATAAACAATTATTGTTTAGCTCTACACTGTATCCCACATATAACAATATAGGCAGCGGGAACCTGGTGTTACGACTTATTCTCCACTTTTCATACATGAAATACAGGAAATGAAAATAACTCATTCCTCCCAAGTCGAAATCAATCCCACAACCACAGCATTACAATCAAATACTGTGCCATGATGGCCTCTGAAGTAAATTAAAGTGAATTTTCTGTATATTAAAAATTACATGATAATTTCTGTTTCAGGGTACCACAAAATTCTACACAAAGCTTGGTCATTTTAAGTTTGAGTGTCACACTGGCTTGCCAGGGGGCAGCCCCTACAATTGTTTCCGCAAGAATAGTTGTGTACTAGATTGCTTTTACTACGAAAAAACTAATACATTGTTCTTATTAGACTTGCTTGCTTGGAATAATCAACCTATGACAGATGGAGAGGTATTTTTTTAAAGAATATCAAATTGTAAATTATCATTTTCATTAACTTGGACTGTTTCCAAGAACCGCTACCAAGGTTCAAATCCTGCTACAGTAAAATTTTTATGTTTTCAAACAGAAGCATTTTTCTTTCCTAAGTATGGAATTACACTTAAAAAATGTAAAAAATTATAAAATTAAAAATGTTACAGATTTGTTTTTTGTTTAAAAATGTTAAAATGAAGAATGGAAAATATAAACAAAACCATTCCCACAAGTATTATAGTCACATGCTTGTATCACTGGACCACAACTGCCTTATAATAATATGTTGTTTCTTTTCAACAATGATGATTCTTTCTACTTTCTTAGACTGAATTTCGAAATTACTGGATGAAGACACAACTGGAAGATTTTCCTGACACTGAAACCATAAGTAAAAAGAATAAAGTAATTATTAAGATATTACCCATGATGCCATGCACAGATCACTATTTGACATTGTAAGTTATATATGAATATTGTCTATCAATGTATGAATATTGTCTTTAAAAAGTCACTAGTATTATATAAAATTTGAATGTATTTTCAGCTTATTAAGCACATATCCCCAATTTGAAGACCACTTACCGCCATTGGATGGTTTGCTTTTTTACCACAAGAAGGCGCATTATGTTGCGGGAGAAACACCTTTGGTTGGCTGGCTTTATCCTTATATGATACCTGAAGTACTTGGGGATGGTAAATATAGCAATTTTTTATAATATTTTTGGCGAAAATGGCTATATCAAACAACGTCATACGAATTTCATGGCATTTTTTACCCTTCTCCCGTCCCTGTGACAAATGGTCATATTTGCGAGAGTAATTCTATACCTAAAAATTATTAGAAGCCAGTGGCCAATGGCACAGGGGCACAGGTGTGTGACTGTAAACGCTGGTTGTAAATTAAGCAGAGTGCCTAAACACTAGGTTTCCTCTGCTTACCCTACAAAGTGCGGGATACAGCAAAACACGAAACTGAAAAACAATTTCCGGCAAAAAAATTCCAGTAACCGTACATTTTGATTAAATGAAATAATGAGAATTAATATTATTTCCAGGCATTACATTACATCCAGGTTATATGTCAGAGATGCCTGAAGATTATGTGAACCAAAGTGATTTTATAAAGAAGTTTGAAGCTAATCTAGCTAAGAGAGTGAAAAAGAGAACTTCGAATAAAATGGAGACAGACAATATGGATGCAAAGAAACCTGAGGTAAACTTCATCAAATAATCTCTATAACAATATTGTTTTACTTTCATGCTGTATCTCGAATATAGGCAGACTAGCGGACGCGCGCAGCTTCGCTTGCGTAATTAGGGGTGAATTCTACTAAACCACGAAACATGTGTTCAATGAAATATTTTTAAGAGTCTAAATTTCAAATTTTATAAAAATCGGTGGCGATTTAAAGATTTTTCCATACAAATTTTCAACCCCTTATTTGCACCCTTAGGGAGTGAATTCTAGAAAACCATTAAACATATGTTCAATAAAATATTTTTAAGAGTCTAAATTAAAAATTTTATAATAATCGGTGGCGTTTTAAAGATTTTGCCATACAAACTTTCAACCCCTTATTTGCACCCTTAGGGGAAAAATTCTAGAAAACCATGAAATGTGTTCAATTAAATACTTTTAAGAGTCTGAATTTCAAATTTTATAAAAATTGGTGCCGATTTATAAAAAAATCTATACAAACTTTCAACCCCTTATTTGCACCCTTAGGGGGAGAATTCTAGAAAACGATGAAACACGTGTTCAATTAAATACTTTTAAAAATCTAAATTTTAAATTTTATAAAAATTGGTGCCGATTTAATTTTTTTTCTATACAAACTTTGAACCAATATTTCACCCCTTTAGGGTAAAAATTTTTCAAAATCCCTTCTTAGTGGATGTCCAGATTACGAAAGTAAACATCTGTCCAAATTTAAGGTTTCTACGCACAGCGGTTACGGCTATGTGTGCGTCTTACCTCAGTCAGTGAGGACAAGTCCTTTTATATATATAGATTAGCTTAGTTTCAACACACTCCATACATCACAAATTTCTTATGTCTAGTTGCGGATCTCAACGCCGCGTTTTGTCTTGTTACCAGAGTGAGAATGGTATGATGGTACATTACAACCATCGTGTTTACAGTCAGGCGTTATCCCGCAGCGCCACGACAACCCCTATTACCGTTAAGTTCAGCCACTCAACACGCAATGTTCCGAAAATTAGGTGTCTTAACTAGTATGACACTGCGTTAATATGTGGAGTACAGTTAAGAAGCTAATGTTTTATCTGTTTTGCTTGTAGACCACAACAGAGACGAATGACAACTCAACGTCTATGGAAGATGAAGTAAATAATGATATTCAAGTGAGGGATGATAAGACTATTACATAAATTAAATTTTAATATAATGAATGGAATTTAATAAAATAATAATAATAGCTTTGTATTTGATTAATGTGATAAAATTGTTAATGTTTAATTGTTTTTACTTACTATATATAAGTGACTATATTAAATTTGAATTTTGATTTGCTACTTTTATTATTATTATTTAATGTAATAATGAATGTTCCACGCAAAGCTATACTGTGTCCGATTTGTTATGTAGAATTACATAAAATCTAAAATGCCGATTGTAAATTGTGTTTTATTTCTGTAATCCATACCTGTATTATAAGTTCGAAAGTAACTCTGTCTGTATGTCTGTCTTTTACGCAATCAGGGCCAAACCGCTTATTTAATTGTGATAAAATACTCATATAGAGTTACTTGAGGGTCTCGGGATGAACATAGGATACCTTTTTTTCATTTTTGTAATATTTTCGATATATAACAATATATTTAAATACTTATTAATTTGACATGCAATTTATTCTGCCATGTTAATAACAACCGTCGCTATGCGACCGTTGCTAAGCATCGATTTGCAAAGTTTGTTGTTAGAAAACGTCACCCAAAATGAGCTTGCTTAACGCATCTCTCTATTGAAAACTGAAAATAATTTCATAAATATTCGTATAGTTCAAGCGGGCGTAGCTGCGTTCGGGTCCACTAGTATCATATAAAAATTTAAAAAGTTTGGTGAATAAAGAATGGTGACATGATATGGATAATAAATCGACTTCAGTTCATGGATGAATGGGTGAAAATACTTGTTTAAGTGTAATTTAATTTAAATTAATAATTAAATTTTGTTTGTATTTAAGTAGTATGTTTATATTTCTACTGCATTTTTGGGCTACCGTTCTACGTGCAATTTATCTAAATTGAATATATGAATATAAAGCAGAATTTGAATATTCTAATAGACAAAACCGTAAACTAAAAGTAATATATAAAAAAACTATTAAACAACTTTTTATCCTATTTTATTATATAGACAACATTTGGCACTTATTATAGATAATTTAAATCGGTTTGGTATTTTATAAAATTAGACATTACACCTTAGGTATACATAAGTTTCACGGCATTCTGGGCTGGGCAAGGTGGCTGGCCACAGCTTGATGCGAGGAGCTGAAGATCGAGCTCAGTGGCGTGCCATTGGAGAGGCCTCTATCCAGCAGTGGACGAGGACAGACTTATGATGATGATAATGAAGCTTGATAAAGACGAGCAGCAATAATAAAAATATTTTATTTATATGTTTAAAGCAAAGGACAGCACACTATCTGTAGTAAATCCTCGTCTACATTTACAATGTAAGGCAGTTTCTCAGCGTTAAAAATATATAAAACTGTTTGCAGTAATAAAACTATATGGGGTCATAACATAAAATTAGAACGGCTATTTGCAGATCGTAAATCGGAAGACGTTGGCAAAATTAATATTAAGAAAATAAAATCAATCGACTAGTAGGTAAGTGATTCTTCATCTTCATGTGAAATTAGTCCCGTTGTGTTAGTTTATATAAACGACATATTATACCTAATTGTATATACATTATTTTGTATACTTGTCAATATTTATCAGTGTGTCATATTATTTAACTACCCACTTATACTATAATTGTCTAAGATTTCTTATGAAGTGTTTCTAATTTGTATGCGGGTTAGTCTGAGAACTCTGAGACGTAGCAGTGGACGAACGAATAACTTTTGTACTAAATTATACTTTTATTCTGAGCCCCTTTATGCAAAAATTTCAAACATGAATAAGTATGTTATCTTAAACATTTTATTACGGTTATACACAGACGACACGATTTAAGTAAGTAATGCACGACATTCTTTGTTGAAAGAAAAAATAGAATTTTATTTTTCTTGTTTGTATTAATTTAACAATATCAACCAATTTTTTTATTACTTTTTGTTAAAAAATATATACAGGGTGTCCCAGGAGTCAACGATAAAACGAAACCAGGTGATAGACCAAGTCGTGATAGTTATGAGAAAAATATAAAAAAAAATCTTTGTCATGTATTTTTCATATTATATTGATTTTAAAAAATATCGGAAAAACCGACACCCTGTGATGGTTTTTCAAGTCCCAGGACTACAAATATTACTCTTTCTTCATTCTTTTTTCTGTAATGTAATCATGAGTAACCCTTCTGTGAGTTACAGTTTAAGATTTAAACATACCTGCATCAGTTTTCAATAAAATGTGGTGTTTTTGCCAAACATTAAATTAACCAGAACTTAACAAAACAATATGAAAAATACATGACAAAGATTTTTTTTTATATTTTTCTCATAACTGTCACGACTTGGTCTATCACCTGGTTTCGTTTTATCGTTGACTCCTGGGGACACCCTGTATAAGAAAATTTAGATAAGCATCACACTTATCTACATTTTTTTTCGGGTTGTCGGGACTCTTGTCGAGTTTTTTTAATTAATCTGTTTTGTTATGCTTATTTTGCTTATATACAAATATTTAAACGAAAATTGTTGTATAATAATTACAAAAGCGTCAAAACGAGAAAAAACATTAAGACATCTTTCAGAAAATAGATTGGGCGAATAACATCAAATCGGGACGATAACAATTGATTGAAGCACTCTCTGTATCTCTTAATATTTTCTAGCCCTGTCTAATTTACATTTAACATTCTTTTTTCCATAACTATTAGTGCCCACACAACCTAAGACTCTCCTTCGTCGTCCCTTTGTACTGAATCTATATATATAAAATCGAAAGGTCACTCACTCGTCACGAATTCTCAGAAACTACAAGTGCTAGGAATCTCAAATTTTGCATAGGAGTTACTTATAGGACGTAGGTGCTCGCTAAGACGGGAATTTGCAACATTCGACTTCTAAGGGGTTGTTTTTGGGGTCGAAAGTTTGTATGAAACTTCGTTACTACAAAAGCTAGGAGTCTCAAATTTTGCATAGACGTCACTAGGACGTAGTCATGGAGACAGAAATTAATAATAACATAGTTCACGCGGGTGAAACCGCGAGCGGGCCGCTAGTACATATATATATATATATATATATATATATATATATGTCACCAGTCACCACTGCCCTTGTTCTATTGTTCTTGTTATAATTTAAACAACATGCGTTTAAGATTAAGACGTTTCATTATCAAAATAATAAATTCAACGCTGTTTTAAGGTTAACTACGATAAAATTTTAACATGAAATCAGATTAAAATGTTATTTAACTAGAGTGTGCTTTAGATTAAAATGTCAATTGAAGCGATTGTAAATACAGAACGAAACCAAATACATTTACCTGTATATTCTTTGTAGCTCATGTAATTTTTTTGTAGATTTTCCGTTTCATACGGTAGTTTTGTCTTTTCTTATCATTATACATTTCACTACGTAAATAAAGCAGCTTACTACCGGAACTCTACCTTCACAGACCATTAAACAAAGAAAATTAAAAAATTGCATGTTATAAAGTAACTAGCTCTACAATTTTGTATTTACTTAAAAGGAGAGACATAACATGGGTTAAAGGTCATTCCTATTTAACTTATCTTTTTGTGATCACAGTCAAGTTGTCGCGCCGATTAAATGTGCCGTACAAAAAAGACTGTAAAAACCAACATAAATGTAGCTTTATAGCTGGAAAGCCGTTTTGCCTGATGTCGCACTGAAGCGTGTAAGATAGCCTCGCCGCTGCGTAGGAAGATGTATGTCAGGACTAATTTAATATCATTGATATAAATTGATGGCCTTATTATTAAATGTTCTTTATTTATTATCTGTAAATGCTCTTGTATTGTAATTAGAAGCTTATAGAATATCTATTTAAAATATAAAAACACCTGATTAACTTCTTCTAAATTTTATGAACTTAATACAATTTATAAGCATTAAGTTTTTATTTGTAAAACTAACATATTAGCATATTTGTAACATATATAAATAATTCTTCATCATCAATTATTTTTTTGTGAATATTTCCAAAATAAATTTCTGTGCACAAAAAAATAGAATAAAAGTATCCTACAAGTTACTAAGATACTTATACAATAGCAAACACACTGCAATGAAGCGCAACAAAGATATCATCGAGATAATGGTTCTTTTAATGGCAAAAGATCTTGGAATTTCTAATGAGCGTCTGTAATTACTGTCATCTTCTAAAATGCCTGGACCGAGTGCAACTGCAGCTGTTGCCTGAAATTACGTTAAATGCTTGCATTGTTGCTAAAAGCCGCGTTTTAATTAAGCTATTAGAGTTGGCTTAATGTAGAACTTATGTAAGCAGCACGGAAAAGTGCATAGGTACCTAACAGCGTGACCAGCGTGGCGTGGTAGATTTTATATCGGAGAAAAGCGGGACTTTTAAACGTTTTAAGCAAAAAGCGAGATTGTTTCGTCAAAAGCGAGACAAAAATAATGTGATTTTTTAAAATGTCTGAGGTGAGTACCGACCATCTTGTCCCTGCTCACTATCCCTATTCCTAACCCAATGCTCAATAAAAAAAATACTTAAAATAAAGTCCAATTTATTAAAATAACAAATTAGTAAGTAACCAAAAGCAATTTTGTTTTATATTTACTGTAAGTAAGCAAGAAATATTAAATAGTAGCGAAAATATTGCGTGATAAAACAAAATAAATAAAAGAATACTTATTAAGAAAATTTTTAGTAGACTTCATTTTATATTATTTATAACTTGACAAATAATGTATGAATAATTTAAAGTTTTCATTTCCTGACTCTGGTAACAAGGCAAAACGCGTCGTTGAGTTCCGCCAGTCAACACGTAATGTCTCAAAAATTCGGCTGAAAGTGGAAAAAGGAGTGTTACATCACTAGGTTCCCTCTGCCTATCCTGTTATATGCGGGATACAAACTTAAAATTAAATAATCAAACTATTTTTATACCAAACTAGGTAAAACAAACCAGGAAGAATTAAAAGAAAATATTTATTCACATGTAGTTTCACGTTAAAACAATAGAATTACAAAATGGCAAACATTTCAGCAACTGTGAGTGCCAGATTTAGGGCATTCTAGAGTTTTAATCTCACATGACTAAGCTCTCCCGCTCGGTGACAGCTCTTACTTAGGAATGTAAATAATCCAAATGTTTTTTTTAAAAACTGCCGCTACACAAATGTATTTTACCTATATAGTGGTTTTATGCATAGATAAAAATAACTGAATATGAGTACTTTCGTATGTTAAGAAAGAGTGGTTTAGAGTCCTTCAAAGTTAAGAAATATTTCCATATATTACAAATGAATGTAAATAAAGTAGAAAAAGTTTTTTAAATTTGTCTGGTGAAAGTTATTAATTACCTCAACACAATCAATTGTTCTGTGAAATTATAATATAAACGCTATAACTTTCACAGTAATGTAGTGTTAATTTTCATTAAAATTGGTTCATTGCTCTTTGCGTGATGCACGTGAAAATTACCATTTTACATGCTCAGCCCGTATAAAATATATGATATAACGTTGAAATTATCTCTAAAACTATCATAAAATGTAGCGTATTTAATTTGCTATCTTTCTATGAATTCGTTTTTGTATTTACAATTATTTACGAGTGCTTAAGTTGAGGGCAATCGTGGTGCAGGGGTACAGAGTCACTGTAAACACGACTAGTTGAGTACTAGTGAATAGAAATTGATTATTGAACTCTTATCTATCATTCCGGAAAAAAATAATTTTACCTTAAATCCGTCATTAGTATTTATTTACTTAACGAATATATTTTGTTTCACTTTCTATTACTAAGTAGTAGATAAATAAAATAGTACAAAATATTTTTTCTAATATATAAAGAGAGGAAAAGTTAAATATCCTTTTATTACGTTAGAAAATAACTGGCGGTTCGCCAGCAACCGCAATGACCGACCAATATTTGACCGCTGCTCTATAGAAATGATGAACAATATCAGTTTCTTTTACCGTTTCTTTTAAAAAAGAAAAGTAATTTATTTTATTTTTTGTTTTTGTTATTTGGAGATGTTTCTTGCTGTGTAATGTATGATATTTAATCTACGCGTAAGGTTTAAAAAATGTAGTAAGGAAATTAGGTTTTTTTAAAATTGGTATTATCAATTACACATGTCTTAAAATAACTAACTTATGATGAAATATTTTTTTAGCTTCAAGCTGTATCCTGAATTAATCAACATAGGCAGAGAGTCTAATGTTAAGACACTCCCCCCCCCATTTTGACCTAGCCAATGAGAATACTCCCATGTGGGATGTCAATGTGACTATCATTATGCCGATAGTGGTTTCAGTTAACATTTTAATAGCGAAAAGCCTCGAACAACATCTTAAGAATCAAGAATCGGATGCAGAAGGCAGCCAGAAGTTGAGACGGCGCATATTATGAAGAGGTTCCTGTCTGTTGAGGTTGTCCATACACGCCGACGGCTTGGACCCTTGTCCCCCAGTCGAAAGAGTATTTTTTTTAACATTTTTAAAATATTTTTTTATATTTAATATGAAGTGAATCTTTAGAATGTTGTATTATGAATGTAGAATGTACTAGCCTTATCGATAAACTCACATCGTTATCGGCTACTATATTGGTACGGACCGTAAATACGCAATGGACGCTCATTGAATTTTACGGTAACTTTGTCATAGAGATGTGAAGGGACGTTTGTTTTCATATTAACATTCTATTGAGTATGTTTTTATAAAAATACGAGTATATTGTAAATTCACAGTTACTATAAAAAATTTCATAAAAATATATTTCACTTTCGAGTTCAAATTTCAATCGTGGAAAGGTTTTCGTTTAAGAATTTTTATATTTTCAGTCTGGTTTGATAAAGCGCGATGTTTGTTCTGCCACCCGGCGCGCAATTCTAACAAAAATGTTTAGTGAGCGGAGGTGGTCGACGAAAATTTATCACGAGTTTTTATATTCTATAACTAATATTAGAAATGCTATAGATACTATAATCTAGTTGAAAAAATCATAAGGTTTGATTTTAATTTGTTGTTAATAATCCATATAAAGAGTTAATAACAACAAATCCATATACAGGGTGAGTCATATTGAACTTTCCGATTTCAATAAGGTGTGTATTAAAAACAAAGCGACATGCAGTAAAAATTATTTTATTGTTTGAAAGCACATAACATGCAGTTTTAATTTAGTTGGTTTTAAAAATGATATCCTGTAAATGTCTACCTCCATTGACCACACACTGCTGAAGCCTTTCCCGGAAGTTGTCCATTACTCGTCGAGTCATATTCAGCGGAATAGCATTGATTTCTTCCGTGATTGCAGCCTTCAGTTCATCGATGGTTCGGGGACGATGCGTGTACACCTTTCTGATTACAATTTCTGATTGTTGGTCCAGTGGGAATGGGATCACGTCGACCAATAGCAAAATGTAAACGGAACGCACGCTGTGTTGTGATCACGGAGCCGCCATTTTTAATAAACTCTTCAACTACGAACGCACGATGTTGTCCCGACCAAGCCATTGCTCACACTAAAACTGCATGTCATGGCGCGTCTAATGACACCATCCCCACCCTTCTACTCCTTCCCTTCTTCGTGCAACGTCCTTCCAAAACCGGAAAGTTCAATATGACTCACCCTGTATAAGAGGTAATTACAAGTAAGAGTGTAAGAGGTAGTATACTCATAAATTATTTTTAATTAAACAAAACTGACAAAATATTAAGGCAATTGTTAGGTATTATAGGCTTAGTAAATTTAAGACAATTTTACGGAATATCCGGAATTATGAACTAAATAAACATTGTAACAGCATTAGTGTGTTTGTGTTAGTCGAGTGTCATCAGAGTTGTTAGCAACCATTAGGTCCACCAATACTTTTTCTATCTTTCTTGGTTCAAATATTTACAGAGATCTTGAAACTGCCTTTTCCATCTAAATATATTTAACAATAGCATCACTGGCTTTGCTGTTATGTAACAATTTATTAATATAAATACCTCAATTTTTAAAATGTATATATGGACTAGCGGCACCCGCGCGGCTTCGTCCTCTAGAATTATCCGAATATTTATTTCATGTTATTTAAGTGTACTTAGGGACAATTGGTTGATTATTTTTTAATAGGGTTATCTATATGCTGTTATAAAATAATACTAAATCGTAATATAAATCTTTTGGGTTTTATTTGATTTTGCCCGCAAAAAATCAATAAAAATTCTAAAGTTATTTTATTACTTTACGTAGGTGTTAGGTACGCGTCTACGACAAACGTAGCTTTTCTGTAGTCGAATTCTGAAGGCATTGTCACATTTTATTGATTGGAAACTGTCTATAGTTTAAATATTAATTTTTCAGTACTCTAGCTAAATAATTATCTCACCCTGGAATCTGAACCCGTATTTCTATTCTCAACTGGAGTTTGAACCCTTACCGCGTTTTGTGTTTCGCCACTCGACACACAATACCTCAATGATTCGTCGAAAAATAGAGAACGGAGTGTCTTAACATTTGTTTCCCTCTGCCTACCCTGCTGTTTGCGGGATACAGCGTGAAGGTAACAAAGAAATAGTTGCAGTGTTTTTCGATAACACTGTCTCTGCCATAACAACAAGCATTAAGGGCGGTCGTCACTTTATTTCAATCTACGTAGTTTAATCAAAGTGAGATTAGATTCCTCCAGCTCGATGGCTTGATATCCCGCGACGTCGAGCGGCGCATGTGGGGTAATGAACAAGAGATTTACTTGTCCTCGGGGAGACCGCTCTCCATAATATGTGCCGTCCTGCTTCGTATGTAATTATTGTATTTTGGTGTATGTGATATCATTTTTTTTTATTTTGGAAAGTTATATTTAGATTTCTATTGTTTCTATAATGTATTCATTAATAAATGTATGTGTATGTATTCTGAAGTAAACGCGAAGGTTGTGGGTTCGATCGCCATCTGAGGGAGAGAATTATTGTCATTATCTAGCTCTGGTCTAAGACAAAGCGGGACGTTGAGTTCTGCCAACCACCACGTTATGTCTGGAAAATTGGGCGGTGCGCGAAGAACGCAGTGTTGACGCCGGGTGACCTCAGTCTAACCTGGTATATGAGAGATATGAGGGATTTACCTTGACACCAGAGCGAAGAATTGAAAATATATTTAAATAAATATGTATTTCATTGTGGGAAACAGCGTGAACCTAAGGAAAAGTACTATTAAAGTAGCGACGATGTATCTAATGTGTATTTTAGCCAGAGTGTACAATTTATACCATAAATTAAGATATAAACTCTAAAAGTGATATTTAATTACATAAAGCATTTTTTAAAGTTTTGAGCATATTTTCTGATTCGTATGATAAAAAATAATAAACACATTTTATAGCCGTCTCTTGGAAGTTGGAAATGAATCTAGTGAAGACAGTCGATCAGTCGCTTTTGCGAAAGGATTTTTTATCTTAATTTAATCTTTCAATTCAACGAGAGATTGGATTTTAGAATTTACTGTTTATTCTTTTAGATGAATATGTCTTTTATGTTTATTGTATAAATATAAATATATTTTTCATTCTTTTCGTGGTGCAGGGTGCGCAGGTGTGACTGTAACGGTTGTGAGTTCGATTCCCACTCGGAAGAATGGATTATTATTTATGAATATTTTTACTTCTTCGCTCTGGTACCAAGGCAAAGGCATTTTCGAGGCAATTCCTGGGCCTTAGCCTCGAAAATTTGGCGGAAAGTGGCGAACGGAGTATCTTACCACTGCATTCCCTACGCCTCCAGCTGTATGAAGGATACAGATCCTCTCTGTGAGTGAGCCTGAAAAAAAAAGTTTACATATTTAAACAAAGTCGCAGGCGACAACTAGTTGTTATAATGTAACCGTCGGTATTAAAATGTCTAAATAAAATGACAGTTCCAATAGGCCCGGCCGTTATCAAAATATGTACATAATAATTGACAAGGCATGATCCTCAATGTGCTGTGTTGAGTATAAAGTTCCCGTTTATTTTATTAATATCACAATAAAAGCGAAACAACACGTTTTTTTGTCGAACGGCCTATCTGATACTGTCTCGTACAGATAAAAGTAATTGACAGGTATCTATACATATTTTTAGATTACTTTATATATTTGCTTCCTGCCCTGACTTCACTTGGAGTGTAATCTTTTTAATAAATTAGATTTTTCGTAATTTATTTCCATATCTTTGTAGTTGAGAGAAAATTCTCATAAGGTAATTGCGGAAACTAAATTTACAAATAATAAATGATATCTAATTATAATGATAACGATGATAGTGTACTTAAGCAAACAATCAATAAGTAAAAAAATAAGAATAGATACCTTGCGCAAATATAAAAATAATAAATTTAAAGTGTAATGAATTCCATAGATTAATGTGAAAAGAAATATTTAATCTATTTGTATAATTCCTCAAGAAATGAATGAAAACATTTTGAGTCTGCCAGAATTAAACTACGAGCTCAAATTTAATGACGGTGGAAAATGAACTAAACGGTTATGGGTTCTACGTACAGTCGTGGAAACTTGACGTTTTATTATCAAATTTTATTAAATTGGCGGTAAATGAAGAAAAACAAAGTGACTTATCACTTACGTATAATCGACGAGGGCGAATAATGTGAGTACGAAACAATACTGTCGAATTTATTAATTCATATATTTATTATCTTATACTGTTACCATGCCTATATGTTAATAACATATTTTTTCTATTACAAAGAATTTCGATTAAGGCAAAAATAAAAAAATGTAAAGCAGTTGTACTTTACGTTTTTTTAAAGTTAAAATTTTAAAAGGGTACCAGCATTGAATCTGATACAATAATATTTGAAGAGAATCTATAAACATTTACATTTCCGAAAAGATTTCCTTCCTACTGTTTTCTGTTTGTTCTAAGAACAAAATAAATTAAGATTTAAATTATGAAATTCGTTTCTGTTTTATGTTCTCCTTGCTGGCCTAAAAAGCTTAAGTTCCAATGAAAATACGAAAGAATTAGATGTTAATTGGGAGTTTTTCCTTCTCACTGAGAATTAAAATTACTAAGTGAAATTAGACCTTAATGGTGTTAGGAAAAATTGCTTAATTTTCTTAGCCTACATTTTTATTTTCGAGAATATTGAGGTTATTTGTTCGGCACTTTTATGACATAAAAGAATATTATTTATGAGGCCTTTAAGGGGGGGTCGGGTGAATCATTATATTTAAAAGCTATTTTCATTGAGACTAGTCGTAGGGCAGGGGCACAAGCGATTGACTGTAAACTCGACAGTGGGTCTTTGTGGGTTCGATTCCCACTCGAGGAAGTGAAATATTTAATATTTTCATTTTTCCGCTCTGGTGTCGAGGCAAAAGTGCAGGGTTTTTCATTTCGTTATGTATTTAATTGACGCTGTTAAATATACGGCACTCTATATATCACTAAAGCGACGAAATGATGATAATCATTAGGCATCGAACCCACCACAATTGCGCTTACAGCCTACAATTTAATATCTTAATACTAGTTACTTAGCAGTATATACACATATATATAGCCATTTCTCATGATATGGCGATCATAAAACTCAGAAGTAAGAATATCATTTGATATGAATGTCTTCTGGTGAATCCTGTTAAGTTACTGTATATGGCCGAGATAAAGTTAGACTAGGCTTTTATTATTCATACGACGTACGAGTATACCATATACTCCTTGATCCTTCACATCATCATCAAGATAATAAGTACAAGTAAAGAAAAGTCACATTCTGTACATCAATTTGGAAGGATGAGGGTATTCGGTCCCTAAGACCTCGCATGCACATCGTAGTTACTGCGGGCCGTCTGGTTTGAAGAATAAGACTACACTCTCCATACTAACCTTCACATTGAACTATGTAAATAGAAAAATCCCATATTTTATATTATTTTAAAAAGGCATTGATATATATATATATATATATATATATATATATATATATATATATATATATTATATATATATATTTATATAATCATTTTTTTTAATTATAGACTTAGCGAATAACTTTAACTATCTTATCTGTACTCTAAATTGAAAGAAATCCTACAAGACTTCAAACAATGTAATCATATAGTAAAATTTTGATAATTGCATATTATTTAACGTGTACTTTGAAAGTACTAATAAAATAAATAAGTGTAAAATTATTTTACTCTTGATACGTCCAGGAAGAAGCCAAAATTGGTGTACGACATTGACCTTAATATTACCAGAATCTGACTGACATCTTATGAAGATTGGAAATCTACATCCATATATATGGAACGGAGGCTCGTCGGGTTTTATAGCAGCTCTACGATGGTAGTACTAGAGACGAGATTGTTTCTGTTGGCATCGATTACGATTCAGGACTAAACGACCATTTCATTGTTTATGACTTCTTCATAAAAACCTCGTTCTTTTTAGATTTTAAGAATACTGGAACTGATGTGAAAATAAAACACTGTAATCTTTCAATTGTAATTTATTACAATTTTAATAAGTAAACTAATTTGATAAAAACTTATTTAAATTTTTTTTGGCCCATATTTTTAGAAATATATATTTTTCACTATATTTATATTTAAAAATTATGTGCTAATTTTTAAATATAAATATTAGGTTTAATAGGTTTCTAGGCTCTTATTTTATATATTTAAAAATATTGTATAATATATGAATATCATGAAGTTGCAAAGCATTTTTGTCTCTCAATTATATATTATTAATTTGGTTATTATTATGACGTTAAGTAGGTGTATGAAGATTTTTGTCTGGGTGACACAGGGAGAAATATAATACATGGCTGCCTTGTCCCCAAACATCATAATTATATCTTCATTAGAAGCAAAGCTTATAAATTTACAAGAATGATATCATGAAAATCGTAATTAAGCTTAATTTACATTATATAAATATGATTATAGATAGCTCTTTACAATATAAACTGTTCTTAATATTAATAGAACCGGCCAAGAGCGAATCGGACTCGCCTATGATGGGTTCCCTATCAAAAAACAAACTACATATTACCACCACTACCGTTATAACACTCTTGATAATATTATAATTTTTACCCGATTTCTAAAAGAATTGTCATTTTAAGTTTTCATTGAATTGTACATTCCGATTTTTGTTTACAATTTTTCCTTTCGTAATTCAAACTAAGTACACACTACACTTTTTACTACTTTAGAAAATTTCACAAAGTATTGACATGATACAAAAAACTTTCTTAGAAACCTTCATGCCATTTACAAAGAATAATATAAAAATAGGTGTAAAAATTCTTACAAATTTCAACCATACATTCACTGAGTAAAATTACTGCGACATACGAGCGGACATACAGACGGACATGACAAGAGTATGAAGGTTCCATTTTTTTGTCATTTGGTTACGGAACCCCAAAAAAAGAACGATTAGAGTAGCGCTGTGGATTATGGCGAAATCACACGGGTCCCCGTCCCCACGGGTCACCAATAAAATAGAGCTCAATTCGAAGTGGCAAAAGGGATTGCAGATTAGCTGTAACAACTTCATCTTGAGTTAGTGATGAATCTACATAAGGAGAAAATAAACCAAGATAATATATAAGCTGTGTCTTTATCGTTCTCTCGAATACACTAAAACTGGAATTAATTATAATAAACTTTAGTGAAATATTTATTAATATTCTTAATTTATAAAGAATGTTCATAGAAACTTGGATATACAAAAACAATTTTTATGATCATCATCATCATCATCATCAACAGCCATCTTTTGTCGACCGTTGGACATAGGCCTTCCCCAATTTTTATGATAATATAAGCTAATTGAAAATAAAAATATATTTTTTTAATTTATATCGTAATTATTAATTCCAAGGCATATGAACAAACATCTTTATAAGGCTCATCGGTATGAGTATGTCAATACAGAAAATACACACATTTCTAATTAACACATACAAACATATAATATATGTGATATAATGATCAAAGCGGAGGAGGGTCCCTCAAAAGTTAGAACGGAAGCGGTCCCTCCGGAATAGCTGGTGTTCGAGGCGTCAATATCAACTTTTATTTGTGCTCTCCCTGGCATAATATGATTAATAATTTGGACTTTATGTAGTTCTTGTATTGTTTACCTTCGAGTTTTAGAACTATTATATCTAGCAAATGTATTTCAATTCATATTATTTTTTTCATCAAATCCTATTAGTACTTAGTGTTGAGTTAAGTGTATATTATATAATTTAAAAAAAATCAGTTTCACGCTGAATTCCGCGCACCGCAGGGTAGGTAAAGGGGACCTAATGTGTAAATCAAAAGGCACTACGTGTTGAGTGGCGGAAATCAACACTGCGGTTTTTCTCGGCACCAAAACGAAAAAATGACGAAATATTAATTTAAACAAATATTTCATTTTCTCGACTGGGAATCGAACTCACAAATATCACACCATGTCGCGTTCCTGCTGCAGACCTGCATCTGGGTCACGCCTGGTCTCAATATCATTAGCCTTGGGATTTTTAATTATTGCAATTGCGAAAAACTGCTTTCGCTCAACAAATTGGCCGTCATACTAGTAATGGCACGATATTTTTGTATTAATAATATTTTCCAAGCATCCCACAATATATCTTATGTCTAAAATATATATATTTAGAGAACATAGTTCCAGTAAACTTGCAGGCTGTCGTCACAATGTCGAGCGAGTGTCCCTGGCTCGCCACTCGGGACTGTTTTGCAAGTCAATTTCTGGCATCTATGCATTCGTACTCCCTTATATTAGCCATTGTTAGAATCATATATATGACATATTTTGTATTATATAAAATATACGATGATATTATATTTATATTTTACTTTTGAAGTCAAAAATAATGTAACTTAATTATATATTTAGAGAAAATATAAAGTATTTCAAAATAATATATATAATTCGATACATTTTTTTAATATGTTTCTCAATTTTCTCATATTCTAAACTCTCCATTTTACATCTTAGCAGGCAAGTTAAATTTCTTACTTACCCTATAAGCTTTAGTTTATGAGACTGAAAATAATTATTCATTGAGGTTTGTGAATTTCAAGTTAATTATTTCTTTTGTATATCCATTTAAATAATGTTAAACCTGGTTTCAGCTTTCGGTAAATTCATCTAAATAAAATATATCACGTAATAGCAATTTGCTTAAAAATAGTAAAAAACCTAATTTAGACAAAGGGACGGAGCTTTGTGGAGAGCAGTCTAATCCCAGTATAAGAACGGATAAATCTCCCCCAGCATTCATTCCTTAAAGCCTTATTTATTGACTTCGCAACAATTTGATTGAAAGTATTTTTGATACTGAAATGAAAAAAAAAAAAAATATTCATTACATTATAATTATTTACTGTAATATTTTGTTATTGTTAAATAAAATGTATCCTAATAAGTTTATAAATAAAGTATAAAATTCGTAAAAAATATTGCTCTTAGGATTTGAATTCTTATAAATTCTTTAAGTTATTTACAAATGGTTAAGAAAATAATAAATTGTCAACCAACAATGAAGACAATAAACAAATGAGACAATACATAAATTAAAAATAATTAGCTTCACGATGAATAAAGCACATAGCAGGAAAGGCAATGGGAATATAGTGCTAAAACACTCCGTTCCCCACTTTCCGCCGAATTCTTTTGAGTGAAAGAAGAAATGGAAATATAAATTTAAATAAATATTTAATTTTTCTCAAGTGGGAATCGAACTCACAACCAGTCGCGTTTACAATTACACTTTGTGCCCCTAGGCCACGACTTGCCTCAAACAATACATGATGAAACAATTAATGAATATCGACGAGTAGCTACTAGACCGAGACGTATTAAACAATTAATGATATCAGCGTTGTCAAGGATGGTTGCAGGTCTGCCTTGTTTCATTAACTCGTCTCCCTGAAAAGTAATCAAGTTCTGAAGGAACGGTTGGGCTTAATCGAGTTGAAAACTTAAGGATGATTGGAAATGGCAATCGATTATTCGTTTCTTGTTTAGTATTTTGTCATTATTTGTTAAAAAAATATGTTGCCGATACAAAAACTATATGGGAAATAAGTAATTTTCGTAGTTTATACTACAAATATGAAAGCATTTTGAAATTTTGAAAGAATTTCAGCATTTAAAAAGGAAATATGAATGCCAAAGAATAAAGAGACTTGCAAATACGGAGGCAAAATTCGTGTTAGGCAATCGCAGGACCATATTCTGTTGAATATTTCCAAAAGAGAACGAAAACATTCACATGTTTTAATACACTACGTAATTAATGTACATAATAAAATGAAAATAAGTGATCTAGTAAGCTTAAATTTTAATATGAAAAACATTACATATTTTTTCAAAAATATAACAAAGGAGGTGGGTATCAAACCAATTATATGTGATTTTTGTTACATTTTGATACAATAATGAAAATTTTAGTTTTTCACTATTAAGCATCATTGTATATAGGTGTAAAAATTACGCGGCACTGCGTTAATGTTTAATATAATTTACGTTGACATATTATTGGCGCTTTGCCAGAACATGGAACGTCGGACCAATGTTCGTATCATCAATTAGCTTAACAAAAATGATCGACGATATTTACTTACTAATGAAAAAGAAAAGCGATTCATCTTGTTTTTCTTTATTTAAACCAATGCTGAGTCAGTCAATATATACTTACTAAGGTACCTTGGCTAAGATGGACTTGGAGATGACACGTGGCAATTATTGATATCTATTATTTTTACAAAAAGGTATAAGGTCCATGAGGTCGAGACTAAACTTTGAATTTGTATGAGTGTGACGTCGACTGTGTATACTAATCTACTACAGTCGGCAATATTAAGAATTAAATTTATAATAACTTCATAAATTTTATGTAAAAATTTATAAAATAATGGAAAAATCGAACTGCCACCAGCTATTTATTACATGTAATTGTTGTAGTGTATGTTTGTCTGTCTGTATACGTACATCTTCGGAATTACTGAAACATTCTTGAAGATTTTTCTTATTGTTCAGGTATCAGGCTTGGGTTGATCTATACACTTGATGCAAGTTCATCCAACAAATGGTAATGAATGTAGCATACTACTTTCAAGAGTATATAAATCCCCGCAAACGATATAGGGGGGGCGAAATGTAGTTATTCAATATAAAAATAAATCCGATTTTGTCGCATAATTACATATTTTCTAAGTAACAATGGCATGAAATTTTTAAGTCGTCAACAATAGCATAAAATCTCGCGTTTTTACACTATGTTTTAATTTTTGTTAAAAAAATAAGATATAAAAAGACGAAATAATAGGCTGCAGCTATATAGATACTTTAGTAATTCTTAAAATAATTTTAATATATAAAGTATTTTTATATATTGTCATCAAAATCATACTATACTTTCATACATTGGCACCCTTCGGTGATGATATTGGTAACAAATAAACAGAATGTTAGGGGAGTCACAAAATTACCAATTTATATGCAGCGTGTTATATCGCATATCATAAGGTAAGGCTCTCTCGCCATTGGAGCTTTGAGATATCTGTCTTTTTGGATTATTTTAACTTTTTAAATATATAATGTAGTTTTTTGTTTTCTCTATAGAAAAACGTATTATGATAAAAAGGAAAAATAATAAAAAAATACTTAAAAATAGTGAAGTTGCTCTCTCTGTCTTTCCATATTTAAAAGGGCAAGAAAAAATCATAATGTTTTTGTTTTAATTTTAATATGACATTGAGGAAACCTATACATAATCGATTCAGCAATTAAAATGTATGAATAGAAGCCTCCAGATGAAATTTTTCTTCGTATTCTCGATAAACCGCGTAGACAAGACACATTGCGCCAAAATGATTGATTACTGCTAAATGGAAATATAATGTTAGTGAAGGAAAAGCATACAAATAAATATTACATTTGTATAGATATCTGTAAATTACCTGCTTGAAAAACTTCATGGATAGGCGGATTTTTTTGATATTATTTCTATACAGGTATAATAATATTAATTATAACAAAGGATCTTTTATATGAAAATAAATGATAGCAACGGTTTTTTTGTAGCTTCACACTATATCTCACTTATAGTAGGGTAGGCAGAACCTGAGAACCTTATTAAGATACTCCGTCCCCCACTTTTCGCTGAATTCTTGAGGCATTGCGTGTTGAGTGGTGGTCAACGCCACACTTTGTCCTCGATACTAGAGCGAGGAAGTGAAAATAAAAAATATTTGATTTCCTCGTGTGGGAATCGAGTCGATCGATTGAGTTCATCTATCTTGAAATCGATTGAGTTAACCTATCTTTATTGAAAGTAGATGCTTACTTATAAATTTGACAGTAAGCTACAACAGCTATTCACTTTTATTTACACAATTAGGGTAAAACAATTGTATTCGAATTTATCATTATTAGTTCTTAATAATAATTAAAAAAAAAAAAAATACGAATTTGTTTAAATAAAAAAATACGAACATGTTGAAAAACACTATACTATTATGAAAATTAAGGTTTATGTAATTTCACGTATTACATTCACGTTTCACCGATGTGAAGTCAAGGTCAATAGTATTAAGTGAGGAACGTGACCTGAAAATTTTCGAGAGCAGGAGCTATTCGCATTTGTAGCCTAAGGGTCGGCATTATTCGTTTATTTGAGGAACGCTTGCACCTCTGTAATTTGGCCGCTACCTTCCATTGATGTGGGTCAAACTATATCGTAAGCCTGCCAATCCTGCCATACTTGGATTAATAAAGTTCAGATTTAGTAAATTTATATATTTTGGTGTACGTGGACTAGTTTTATTCTTGGAAGTTAAGTTCCCTTTAGTTTTTACTTTACTTTACCAAAAATATAATATTTTATTAACGAACTTGTAACTCTAAGTCGAAAAATCAAATCATTTCAGTACTATCATATAGATAATGCAGCCATGTGATTGTAACTTGGTACCAGAATTAAAATACTAATATTTTAATTCTTTGTTCTGGTACCAAGATAAAATCGCGACGGTAAGTTTCGCCTCTCAACAAGCAATGCCTCTAAAATCTCGGTGAAAAGTGGGGAACGGAGTGTTAAACACTGGGTTTCAGAAGGAACACCTGGGAGGGAAACGCTTTATTCCGCATAGGCAGAGGTCCACCTTGATATGTAAATGCTATTTGAAGCTAAAAAAAGATCACAAAATATATCTACTCACTACTATCTTTTCTGTAGCTTTTTGATTTAGCATAATGTTTTTAAGTAAATTAAAAACAAGCTGTTTCAACTAATTAATTTGTTTAATTAAGTTTTTAAGTATTCGTCATTTCAATTTGTATGGTAAAATAACATATTAAATTATACACTTTTATTGACAACATTTCTTAAATTAATACTAATTTAACACTAATATAATCTGTTTTAACGTTAGAAATGTTGTATTGATTACATTTAAATGACATTTTAATATACTACAAAATGTTCTTAGTGAAACTAGGCTAATAGATATTGAATATTAAACTCGTTATTTATTTTTATTATGCTAAATCAAAATGGATTCATTATACCAAGAAAATATAACTTTTAAATGAAAACTGTCACAACCAAAAGCATAGATACTGAAACATTCAAATTCCTTGAAAAATTTTATCATTTCAATAATTAAAATGTAATGACCGTAAAAAAGTACTTGTCATTTTCACAACGACTCTATAAGCATTCATAATGCAGATTTACAGAAAAAAGTGTGTTTTGATGGACGAAGTTTGCGATCCCGAGCAAGTATAAAATGTTCAAGCTATTGCTACAGTAAAATTTTTAAAGCGTTGCCCTTGGAATTGGCCCATTTATTACCGAGGATATCTGCTTAATCCACACTAAGGGATTTGCTTTTTTTTTCCTATGTAAAAAAGCTTTGAGAAACCGCAGCCAGGCGGAATACTGCGAACGTGTGAATTTTATCAGCACGATGAAACATGGGACACGGGTGTCCGGCACTTAATCTTTTGGAATTTAACATATTCTAGAAAATAGATATTACAAACCTGCACAATATATACATTTCTGTTTTTTCTTGTACAGACTTCATCTTATAGGAATATAATTAATTTGATTGGTATACGCGCAGCGGCTATGAATTATTTTAGTTTTCCATGCTCTGAAATTAAATCTCAATTAAATGTATAGACAAAATTATAAGATTTTTTTTATATATTTTACATATAAAAAAAAATCTTTAAACATATTCTATTCAAATGATCAAAACAAAAATAGAAATAATTCAATAGTTAAACGTAAATGACACTCGTAGCAGCTACGAGTAGCAGCTGTGCTACGATGTGTGACTAATACAATATATTGAATATGTCGTCAAAATATAACAAGAGCACGATATTAAATAATATTGGAATTCTATGTGTTACTATACTTGTTTTTTTGATATTATATTTTTTCTATGTTCAACGAAAAAGGTCACGTAACGAAAAATTATTAATTAAAATACAATAATCATGACGATCATATAGAATTAATATGTTAAATATAAATATGAAAATATGTTAAAGTTTCTAAGTTAAGAAATATATTCAACTTTGCAGTTTACAAATAAAGAACAACAAAAATTATAAATCAAAAATATTTTACAAATTTTTACCATATATCTCCATTATGACAACCAAAAAGCCCACTTACTTTAATTGTTACTATGTAAATGAAATATTTAGCATTTTCTGTTGAGGCAAAGCACGGCGTTTAGTTCCGTCATTCAACACGCAATGCCTCTAGACTTCGGCGGAGAGTAGTGGATCATAATACTATCCCTCTGCCCGTCCTGCTACATGCGGGATACAACGTAAAGCTGAAAAAAATTACCTATGTATATTGGCCGGCACAAAATTGAACCTATAATTACAATCTTACTATCAAGTACTTCGTGACTACGCTCCAATGTAATTATTAATTTTGGTACTGGTATAACATTCGATTCTAACCGCACGTAATATTCACATGATATTAAAATATATCGCAGTACGACAGTAGAATTGACACCGTCATTAATAGCAAACACTTGTCAGTTCACTGATTCGGAAAACTACTAGCAACTACTAAATCAAAACAGCTGTCTGTATATAGCATTCCGTGTGGGAATTACAGAAAATCCTATAACTCAATGTTGACGATATCAGTAAAATATAGATATGTATGTATATATATCGTATATTTTTTACCTTTACTTTGAACATCTGCCGCACGTGGCACGTACTGTTATATTGTGAATTTGTTTTGTATTTTTAAATATATATTAATTTTTTAATAAAATTTATTTATTAAAATGAAATAGTAAAATATTGAAATAATGTATTAAGAATTTAAATTAAAACTTTGAATTAGAATTGGAATCTTTAGATGACCTTTTAAGGAGATAATACACTGTTCAATATTTTGTTACAGATTATTAAATTCCGCTAATATGATATATTACATACTAAATACTTTAATATACAAATAACTGATCTTTGAAAGATTCTTTTGCCTTTTAGAATTATAATTTTTCAAGGTATTACGTAAGATTTCTATAAGATAAAGTAAATGTATGCTATTTTATATTAAAGTAATATTTAATACTGGTATCGTATTAGCATTGTGAATTATACTGAAAATATCCTAATTGCGTCAACTGTAATAATTTGTATTGCTGTCGCGTTACCAACATTCAACGTTAGCATCCGTCCAGAGGCTAGCTGTATATGGTACGTTCTCCATTTTATATTATATCTACGAAATTGTAGAGCGAAGAAATAAAAATATTTTAAATATTCAGATTTCCCCATAAGGATAGAGCCTGCCATGCCGTTGACAGTCACTTCTCAACTGGGTTACTACGGCATTAACATCTAATTTAAAACTTATAGAAGTTAACTTCACCTAATCAAATGATGATATCGGGTGTCTAAGATCTGCATATGAGAAGTCAATAAGTACAAAAAAAATTGAAAAAAATAATTTATCCAATATTTGTATGTACCTACTATAAATTCCACTTTAGTTTATATATAAAATTTTCCAAGGAGTGCTTTTTTAGCAATTCTATAAATAAGTTTTTCTTTGTATAGAAAACTATAAACAATAAAGCCAATGCGAGAGCCCAGAGGCTGAATTGAAAGGTAACAATGTAATGTAAGGGTCAGCGCACAGCAATCAACGTAGTATTTTTTCCTAGTGATAAAAGTTTACTACCAAATAATACGTGACCGTTTCAAAGAAGTTTACATGAATTGTTACGTAAATTTAAAAATAATAATCACTTCTTTTTTGTTTTTCTTTTTTTCAGTTACACGCTGTACCCCACATGTAGCAGGGTAGGTGGAACCCAGTGTTAAGACACTCCGCTCCCCATTTTCCATTTAAATCTACAGGCATTGCGTGTTGAGTGGCGGAACACCAGAGTGAAGAAATGAAAACTAAAAATATTTTATTTCCTCTAGTGGGGCTCGAACCCAGAACCTGTTAATATGATCTTTGTTACCATGGAAGTAAATAGGTTTTTGGCCGCAATTCAGTTATTAATTTGAAAGTGTAAATTCGGTAATATATATAGAACAATTTTATCTAGTACAAAGACCTGTATAGAGTTTGAAACTGATTGAAACTTACAATACGATTACGATATACCCTTTCAATAAGACGTGCTATGACTTCGTAAGTTTTCGGATCAATGGGTAAAAGTGGTCTGCATTTCTTTAAGATTCGCGCTGTAATTTGCAAGTAACTAGGTACAGAAGTAATGTAGTGGTAAGACACTCCTTTCTCCACTTGCCACTTGTTGAGTAGTGAAACTCAACGCCGATGGGAAAAATTATCTGCATACATTTTTTACTTTTTAGTTCATTGTTAAAAGTCGGTTTTTTTGTCAAAAATTAATTTATTAACCTATATGTATATATTTTTTAAAAAAGTTACAAATGTTTTGAATAAAGTTAAGAACATATTAAAAAGAACAATTTCACATATGGGAATAAGTGCTTTATCCGAATTTATTTCGACTAAAAGGAAAATGTGTTAAAGAAAATTCTTGTGCATTTACAGGAATACAAAGTATTCTACACATATTAGACAACGGCAGCAATGGAAATTCCGTGAGAAAAAGAGTAACTTTTTTTAATTTTCTTTGTTTCTTATCTTTTTATCTTGTTATGAATATTAGAGGGATACATTTATTTAATAAAAATCTGATTGAGGCTCTGTGAATCGTATAATCGCGTTTTTCTTCCCCGTTTCGGATGAAATAAACGAAGCGTGTGAAGAATGAGAGAGAGGCCGTGAAGTTGCCGTTCTCTTATTTCCTTTTCCTTATTTCATGTAATTACACACCGAATTACTCATCGTTTTTATATATGTGTTTTGATTATTAATATTATAGATACCGTAATATTAAAGCATTAATACACCTTTAAATATTACTTGAAAAAATATCGTCAAATCATTAGGTTATTTTTTGAAAGTAGATCCGTGATGGCTATAGGTGTGAATTTACTCGGCGAACTATTGATATAAAAAATATTTTGTTTTCTATACAATGGTTAGATAAAGTATTAAGTATTAGATTAGTTACCACTTAACAGGACTACAAATAAAAAAATAAAAAAAAACGATTTAGATTTCCGTACAAATTTCAGGATTGTAGACAACTCATTTATATTAAAATACATATATAAACAAATATATTATGAAGTAGAAAAATAATTTGTACATATGTTTAATATAATAGTTTAATCAAATAAGGCTTTACTTTGTAGCACTAAACGAACATAAAAGTTCCTTCTTCCAGTACAAAGCACTTGCCTTACATTTCAGAGTACCTGAAACACGACTTCAACATACAACTATAGTATAGTATATACGAGTATAAGAAGCGAAAATAAAAATTTATAGCTTTCATGTAAATGTGACATTCGCTTTTGATGGCTACAAGTCTCATAAGACTGAGCTCGTTGACTGTATCAGATATGTAAAATATATTATGTGGAATATATACATTCCAATTCAATTTCTTTATTTTAGGATTAGATTTTGTGTATTTCATTCGCTTTCCTGTATTTTTTGTTAAATTTAACTATTTATTAACATTTCGCTAATGGTTTAGTCATTAACAGTAAGCCTACATATTATTCTGATCTATAAGGTTTATTACTGTTAAGTTAAATCTAAATCCGTTCAGTATTTTTGTGTGAAAGTAGAACAAACGTCCATCTTCACAAACATTTATAATATAACGATATACTTTCATGAATGTTAATTATGTAAATAGAATTCTATAATATGTAAGCATATGAGGAACATTTGTACAGTCAATAATATTGATATTACATTTTAATTAATTGGCTCATTGTGAATTTACACACGTACCCAATAAATGTCCTTTGCACAGTTTCATTATTAATTATTAAAGTGAAATTTAAATAAGTTGTAAGTTTTATAATCGTATAATCTAATATGCTTAGAATGTTAGGAACTTAAGTTAATGAGCAAGTATAACCTAATACCATTATATTAGAAATACTAAATTGTTTTGTGGTTATTAACCAAACACGTAAACTTTTTGAGGTGATTGATATATTTGAGATAGTGTCAAGATTGGTGGAATTCATCGCCACTTTGTCTTATCAGAGCGTGAAGAAAATGTGCATAGACCAGCGTGTTAAAGCGTGAAAAGATTGTGTGTGAGTGGGATCGAACCCAATATAAAACATTTAAATGTCTGTATACATAGATACAAACAGTATATATGTAAAAATAAAATAAATCTTTATAATTTGAATGTTCAATCTGCGTTTATTTTTTCAGGTGAGGTCATACATTGTAACAGGAAGCAATAATTTACATTTTATCTTAGCACGTACTGAAACGTACACAACCTAAGTAGGATGTTAGGGTAATATTTATTACTTTATCGTAAGCACGCTTTTATTTATATACTTCATTTTAATCTATAATTGACAAAAAAATAATAATATATAATTATTAAATTAATTTAATAATTATATTTTTTAAGATTACAAGAGAAGATTGAAGACAGAGAGAGCCTAGTGTTAAGACACTCCGCTCTCCTAACTCGGTGATGTTTCATTTTCACAACCTGTAGCGTTTACAGTCACACGTTTGTGCCTCTGTGCCGCGACTGCCTAATAAATAATTAATTATTTATTTCACTTTACTTATAGTCGATCTCCCTGATCACCCTCATCTTTCTTATAAGCTTCAGATATTGTTCAGATTTAATTTTTTAAGATATTTCGCATTATTGTATTTTAGACATTATTTAGGAATAAATCTAAATCAAACGACGAAAGTCATTATTTTTTTTTCACAATTAATATCGATAATGATTAAATCAATTAAATCGAATAAACATATAAATCGATTTGTGTTTTCAATACAACTACATGAATGAATTCAATTAATAATAAATAATATTATATAAAGCATTCCCGCATTTGCTGCGAGAGGGTTTAAAGTAGAAAGAAATCTGTCGGCTACTGTTAATGACACTAATTGGAAATTCTACGACAGCTTCGTATTTATTTATCCTATTGTTCTGCAATAGAATTTTTCACAATTCGATTTGTTCTTTTTCTAGTATTTATTATTTAATAATTGATCACGTTTACAATAAAAGGTATAATTCAAAGAGTAGAGAAAACAATTTTGAAACTTATAATTACTGCAATTATTATAATTTTAAATTCAATTATACAGTTTCTATAATAATAAATGATAAATTGTTGTTTTTTGTAATGATTTCATTGCAAGGCTAAATAATTATTAAGTTATTGTGTCAATAAATGTCGATTCCCATTCGAGGAAATGAAACAACACATAATGCCAAAAATTCAGCGAAAAGTGGGGAGGAAGTGTCTCAACACTCGGTTCTCTCTGCCTACCCTGCTACATGCGGGATGAAATAGCATGAAATTAAAAAAAAAAGAAAAAAACATGTATTATTTGATCTGCAAAAGTGGAGCAAACGTAGTTAACCAATCAAAAGTATAAGTAGGTTTGATAGAAGCGAGCGTCATACATTACCGCGCCCTGTATCGACGGCGCAAACACTAACACATGAATATGCATTCAGAGCTGCTGTGATCAAAAGGCAACAAGCTCTTTTGCGGAAAGTACATATAATCAACAACGACCAAATCTATTTTCTGCATCTTATCTAATGTTATTCCTTTTTATGGTTCTGTACCTTAAAACCTTGTCTTTCTGTCAAGCCATTTATCTTGAGATCGCGTGAAGGTGTCAAATTTATGGTCAATACAATTAAAAGATTTTTTTTTATGAAATTCGCCGCGCAAGGGAAAGTACCCTGTAAGTTGTTAAGGTACTTCCCGTGCACCTACAATTATTAAAAATCCAAAAAGTGAACACTTAGGTATAAAGTTATGTTTGTAGTTTTCTCATACAAAATGAGCGCAAGTCTGAACATCGCACGGAACTCAGTGAGAGATCCGACTCGCACTTGACCGGTTATTGACGTCGCTCCACGCTTTTTCTTGCGTAGCTGAGTAGACAGAGAGAATCCTCCGCTTTTCTCATGAATCCGAGACACTAGCAGCTGAAGTCAATACCACACTATATCTTTGATTGTGGAGAGGCTAAATGAAAATATTTAATTCTTGCGAGTGGGGATCCAAACCAACACCATCTTGTAGACAGCGTCTGACTATACGATATCATCCATTGGACTACAATGGCGTCCAAATGTTTTTATATTGCTCTATTTTTATTATATGTTTTAAAAAGCCTTGTATAATATCACAACGTTTATTACAATTATAAAACATAAATTTTAGTTTTTAGTTCAAGTGTTGAGAAGTAACCTATTTAAAATCTAATAAGAACTGACGAAGCCTAAATTAGTTGTAATCAAGATAGTGTCAATATACCAGAAAACCCATCACATTCCTTTTATTTAACTTCAGCGCCAATAAAACGGACAAAGCCCCTTTACTCGAGGGCTGCGGTAAGGGGAATCGTTTGTGAAATCCACCCATTAACTTCAGATTGAAAAACCTTATTATATACATTTTTACTTTGTTTATTTATATAATGTGAAACTTGTTTCATAGAATAATCAAAATAAAATTAAAAATTTAATCAGTTTCACGCTGTATCCCTCTGCGTGCGGGATAGGGTAGATAGAGAGAACCTACTATTAAGATACTCCGTCCCCCATTTGTCGCTGCATTCTGCAGGTATTGCGTGTTGAGTCGCGGAACTCAACGCCGCACTTTGCCTCGACAAAAATGAAATTAAAATGTATGTTTAAATAAATATTTCATTGCCTCGAGTGAGGATCGAACCCACAACCAGTCGCGTTAACAGTCACGTTAACAGTCACACACTTGTACCCGTGCACGACGACAGGCCTCATACAATAATCGTATGTGAATATTTTATTACACGTTCTGCATGATCACGTTACAAAGAACGGGATAACGTGAGTTTCTCGTATCGAATGGTTGATAAACTCTTCATTTGTTTTTTAAATATATATTTTGAGGTTATTAAATTTACTTTTTAGGGTTGCGTACCTCAAGAGGTAAAAACGAAACTCTTATAGCATTACTTTCTCCGTCTTCTAAGTCAACGCAACCAAAAGACACAAGCATTAATAGGTCGATGTGGACCTACAGTTATGAAATTTGGCACGAAGTGAAAACCTTCAATACAAATGAAGGAAAAGTAGTAAATAGTAGCTTTCATCTATATTTATTACTTATTTTCTTATACTACAACGAACATATCTGAATTATATGTTACAACGTAAGCAACTTATTATGAGTATTTTATTAACAAAATATACAAGGTCGGACATTGATATCAGGTTAATTAACATCGTATGAGATAATAATAACACGCAACTTATGTGACCTGTGTCTGTGTGGGTGTAATGATGACAGTAATAAAAAGTTAAAAAAAAGTAGGTACAGCACACACACACACACACACACGTTACCAACCGACTCTATATTTCTGTTTATCTAACGCAGGAAATTACTTACTTTATCATGTTCACTTCATATCCACACAAAGATAACAATCATTAGCGTGCTTCATTTTAGTACAATATTTTCATGTATCGCTTTTAGAATTATAGTCCTTTGGATGGATGGTTGGAGATGGATTTTATGTAGCGATTGTCAATTTCATCTATTTTTAAATTTAATGCTTTTTTGGTGACAATAAATATATATAAAAATATTTTTGTGTGTTCTATTGTGACAATAAAAATAAGTCAACAGTCATTGCCTATACCGGTAATTAATTTTTTTAACCGACCATTAAGCTAGAGGAAGTTTGTATTTGACACATAAAAATCACATATACATTTTTTCACGTTGGTTAAATAATATAAATAAAAAAAAATCGTTTTAGTCACTGTCATTATTTACTTTACCATACCTTTAAACATACATCCATATGACGTTAAGGTAAATTACATATTATGTACACGGACCAAATAATAGGTAAAACGTATAAGCGTAGCGCGTAGCTCGTAGCTCGTAGCCAGTTCGCGCCCGCGGACCGCGAGTGACGGCCGCGCACGTCTTCCGACATTCCGTCGAGTTTCATTTAGTTTAAGAAATTTCCGATGGAGTTGATTGTCCTTGCATTATTCTTGGTGATGGAATTTCTCCATTTATAAGGCAAGTATTAGTGATGTACTTATACAGTATTTTTATTATAGTAAACTATTGAATGGAATGGAAATGAAGTATAATTATAATTTAGCTGTTTTTGAAAGTAATAGGATTATTTTTGACTCATTTTTGTTTATCAATGAATTTTATAAAAGTATATTTTGTAATAGATTATAGATAAGTAGTGAATAAATAAATTTCTTTATTTCTTGAAAAAACTTCAAAATGCAATTTTGACGCTAGTTTTTATTAAATTTGAAAACTTGTATTACAATTTACATTTCTCGTATTTTAAAAGGGCATGAAATTGCATTATTTTTAATTAGTCAATAGAAGTAATATTATTTTTTTTTTTTTGAAAATGTTATTATCTATAATTATATATGGACAAAAATGAAGGACGTCAAAATGGCGGTACATCCTTTATCAATATCAATACAGATTCTTCCTTCTCTTATCAATACAGATCTACATGACCACAATTTGCCCTCTACTGTGTTTGCCACGTTTTATTAAAGAAAGTTCTTGCTACAATATAGGAAAAGTAAAATTAAATTTTTGTATGCTTTTTAAAAATATTAAAATCAAAAAGTACTAGTTGTCTATTCATAAAATGATGCTAATTTTTATATATTGCAATGGTTGGGATAATCACCACTTGCCTCGGTTGTCCTTAAGATGAGTTTAAGGTTAAAATTATACTCGTTGAGCATTTAGAGGAAGATTACATAATTCGGGTCATTGGAATAAATATACTATTACTGTTAGTTCCACTTCACGTGTCTCAGAGGTCAGGTAACTGTCATTTGACTCTTCTCGTAACCAAATACAACTACACTATACAACTACTTACAATACAGGGAAAGATGACCTCAATAGAATTGGATAAACGAAAAGGAAGACATTAACGGTAGTTTCGTATTATTTGCTGTCCTCGAGTTATTCTTCAGTTAGATAGTTTCGTGACGATGGGAATCTTGTAGGATAGGTAATAATTGCTAAGGTAATATGATGGCTTCTAATGTCCCTCGAGGGTATTATCTTTTTGGAACTCTTAATTATTAACCCGATTCTGTTATGTATATGTAGAATATTTATAAAAAAGGAAGAAATCTGTGTATGTCATTTTAGATATATGAAAGAATATTATCAAAGAATAATTTTATTTTTAATTCTTTATCTTATATAGGTAGAGCAGTTATTGTAAATGTATATAAATATTCCTATGCATATTCAACGTTTAGCCTTGCGAAGTGGTGCTATGTAAAAACAATGCCTTTCTGAAAATTTCTCTAGAAAGATTTTTGTTTTAAGATGTGAGTTTTACAACGGATATAGTCTAGTTCTTCATGCCATAGTTTTCTAGTTTTAGTATAGAACAAATACAAATATTTCACTGCATATAATATGTAACAGTATTTTTCAAAAGCTAAGAAGCCATTGTCTTAAGAACTATGGTGCTTCCGATATTGCCCAAAAAAAATTATTACGTTATAAGAGTAATATTAAGTTTTTTTATACGTTCAAAAGTACAGTTTATATATCTAACGTAACTACATATATATACAATTTCAAATAAGAATCTAATTTTCGAAATTCTAATATAACGTTCACAATTGGTAAAATAAATATTCCATACAATAATTCAGAGATACATTTAAGATGATACTCACTCGTATTCAATTTTTACGCTAACGAAAGGAACGAATCTAATTTTCTCTTTACACGACATACCCCCTACTTAAGTACACCAAGTATGATGAAGGGTAAAAATATTCACTAACTTATTAAGCAGAGGAATCGTAAAATTCGCAATGTAACTATATTTTAAGCTGCAAAGGTGACAATGTTTTAGTATAACGTAAGTACTTAATATAAAATACTATTATAAAAATACATTGTTTTTATTTCTTTTATGTAACGGTGCAAGGGCACAAGCGTGTAAACGCGTCAGATTGTGGGTTTGATTTCCAGTTGAGGAAATTAAATATATAACATTTTCATTTTTTCACTCCGGGTCAAGGCAAAGCGTGGTGGCGAGTTCCGCCACTCAATACACAATGTCTAGGCAGAAAGTGGAAAGCGGAGTATCTTAACACTAGACTCCCTCTGTCTACCCTGCTTCAAGCGGGATACAGCGTGAAGCTGAAATAAAAAAGTGAACTGAAAAATGCCGCATTGCCATATTATTTCTAAATTGTAAATATCGTAAATAGTTTAACGATATTTACAATTTTCACCCTAATAATTCAATTTTATATTTACATACCTCTAACCCTATCAGGGTATATGGGAGGACGAAATACTGTATATATACAAGGATTATGAAAGTATACTCTAATATATCTCCTTGTCTATTACGCTTAACAACGTCACATATGTCGGAAAAATATTTGAATGAGCTCGGAGAATACATTATCACTTATCGATATTTATCCCTTATCTTAGACCTTGTTACATTTACGTCAAACTTTTTATTTAAGCACAAATAATTGTATTTATCAATAAATGTATACGAATATATATAGAAACCACTCCAGTTTTAAGGACACAAAGTGTGACTGTAAGCGCGAAAGATTGTAGGTTCGATTCTGATTCGATGAAATGAAATATTAAATATTTCCATTTTCTTCTTCGTGTCGAGGCAAAGTACGGCGTTGAGTTCCACCACTCGACACGCAATACCTTCTGAATTCGGCGGAAAATAGAGAACGGAGTGTCCTAATATAACATATTTTATAAATTATACTAATAACAATTTAATTAATTGATATATTTTTGTTTCGTTTTATCAGTCGAGTTAAAATGCAGGTGTCGGTATATCTCTGCAGTCTTTCCCACTACCACATATAATGCAGAAAATACAGTGTAGTAGTGTCATAGTCTATTTTACAAATGAATATGTGTATATTACATATGTATTTGAGGAACGGAGTGTCTTAACACTAGGTTCCCTCTACCTACCCTGCTGTGTGCGGGATACAGCGTGAAGCTGATTTTGTATTACATATGTTTTATTTACGTGTAATATTTTAATTCAATATAAGTTTAAATGACAAAAAGATGGCTCACAAATTCGTGTAAAATAACTTTATATAAGATCGAATGAGTGAGAACATTAAAATTAACATTACATTATTAGTAAGTGTCGTCGGTATACCATAACAGATTATAGGAACAAGAATATTCCTTTTATATTTCGTTATAATACCACAAAGGGAAATGACTTTGCTATACTTCGATGCGAAGATGCCTGTTCTTAAAGAGGCGACGCCAAGAGATGATTAAGCATGACATTCAAAAATACCTTTTCTTATAAACATTTCTTAAGAAACATTATGTAATTTATTTTAATCGAACCCACAAGCTTTCACGTTTACAGTCCACTGCACCCCCAGGTATTTATTTACATGCCAATATAATACAATTTTCTTGTGGAATTTACTTTATTATCACTTTTATGAGTCAATATGAGTCTTTGCTATCAGTGCTATCACTCCGTGCCGCCTGCACCCCCATCGGCCTTATAAATATTTTCTTTATTCTTAGCCGTAAGTGGGAAATGTTTTCTCACTTTTCATATTTTGTCTTTTACTTTTACCTAAAGAATGATTATAGCAATATAAATATTGGCCTAAGATCCCATTGCGTAAATCTGCAAGGTACCTAAAATTTAAAAACTTACAAACTTAGAATAGATTACAGCAGGATTGCCTAGAAAAAATGGTCCTACTAGAAAAGAAAAAATAAAAAATACATAGTCTGGTATGGTTCTTTAAATCTGGCGTTCCGAGCGTGCCAGTTGAGCACATATCACTTCGCCAATGTCACGTTGTATGGAAAAGACACGAAGGAGGTTGTACGGTAAAAAATAGACAATGTTACCCTATAGAAAAATGCATGTAAAAAAAAAGATCCAGTTAAAAATTGCCTTCACCTACAAAAAAAGTTAAAATTAGTATAATACATTATATACATAACACAGAGATTAGTAATAAGTAATATAATACAAAGGTTAGTTTATAATTTAATTTTGTTATATCTAATATATTAAATACATAGTCATTCGCTCTGGTTTAAAATTGAACCCACAATCATCGCGTGTATAGTCAAACAACACGACTGTGCCACGAGGGCTTCAGTATATGATAATCAAATATAATAAGATATTTTAATAGTGTTATTATAATTAATAAGAAAAACATTGAATCAATTTAGTTAAAACCTAGCAAAGTTTAAGATTTCCGTTAGGTAGTTCATTTAGTAGGCGCGCTTTAGGGCTGTAACCAATGTTCTCGTAGCTCCTAAATTACTCCCCTTCATAGAACTTTGTGAGACTTGTCTACATTATTACATGTTTTCAGATTAATTCATAATAAAAAAATGCTTATTGCAATGTTTCTGAAATTTCATTTCATAAAATAAAAGAACATTTCTTTTTCTATGAAAAATGAAATAATTTTTATTTACTAAAATTTTTATTCTCACACCAGTTGAAGAATAAATTAAAGTAATGTAGAAACACATATCGTGCGTAGGGCCACGATTTAATTAATTTAGCGTTGCTATTTGCACCTGCTCTTGGTAGAACTGGTTGTGTACGCAATATTTTACTAAAATTCAGGTTAAAATAATTTTAATTTATTATCTTTTCTATTATATGTTTTCTGTATGTTTATGTTGTATTCTTAGATTATATTTACTGCACATGGAATTTGTTAAATAAAAAAATATGTTTTTAAATAAATGAAAGCTTTAACATAATACTAACCATTAGGTACTACACTAATAATAGAGTTACACTAACGTATTATTATGAATATCAAGATTGAATATAGAAATAACTTTTTTAACATTAATGTTTTTTTTAAATGGGCTGCATTATACAACTTTTAATCATAAATATAATGTAAAACATATATAAAAAAAAACCACATATATTAAGAAAGTGAAAATAGATTTTACAACCAAACAATTCCCGTAAGATCCACAAACAAGTTTCAGTCGTAAATAAAAATATTAACATTTTGTAAAGAAAGAAAATTGGAAGAAAATTTTATGAGCAATGTCATAAGCCTGAACACGTGTAGCAAATTTGTATGGAGGCATTCCTTTCAAAACATATTACTGGATCATGTGAGCTGGGACGAGTGCTTTTTGTTTGGAATAAATATGGTTATATTTTTGTCATTGCCGTTGTGGCACAGAGGTACAAGGGTGTGACCGTAACGGGTCCTGGATTCGATAACCACTCGAGATAATTAATTATTATTTAGTAATATTTTAATTTCGCTCTGCCACCAAGGCAAAAAGCCCGGTGTTAAGTTCTACCAATCCAATACAAATCGAAACTCGAAAAATCGAATCGATTGACAAGAATAAGTGACGACAAGCCTAAATACGTCTTCTGGTGGCATCCCCTTATATACTATATCCTTAAAATTAAGCGGAGAATGAGCGAACCAACGAAAACGAAGAATAACTACAGTCAGTAGATTCTCAAATAAAAAAAACTTAATAGTAATGGCCTTTATAAATAAAATGTCACTTTATGTTTACACAGTATGAAGCACGATGTGTAGCGCCGATAACATATAAAACATGTATTTGAATTTTAATAAAGTAGTTTTTATACATAAAAATATACGAGTATAGTCAAATAATTTATGATGGGTGTACTCCTACATGGAACTCGCAATTCCCATTAAGTAATGACTCTGGCTGTTCCTGATATACCAAAACAATTAAGCGCCAAAGTTCCATTAAATTAACCCTTTCATCCCATTATTGCTTTTTCTTTGATTAATTATTTGTTGTTTTTGTTGAAGTAAAATAAAAATTGATTTTTCGCGAATATTTAGTAAGTATATATAATGAGATGTTTGTATTATTGTCTGTCATATAAAGTATATAATATTGGTGCAGTTTAAACGTGTTTAGTAATGTACTACTTTGATTGGGAATTCGATTTCCACTAATATAAGGGGAACGTACTCGTATTACATAAAGTAATACGAGTGTCGGGTGGGAAGCGGAGAACACAGTGCGTTAACACTAGGTAGTCTTTGTGTACTTTGATGTATGTGGTACAAAGTGTAAAATTAAAAAATATGAAAAAAACTAAGAAAGATCACATTTATTACCATAATACTCGTATGATCACGCGGTCGAAGCCGCACACGAGAGCTACAGGAAAGGAGTACGTAAAGTAAGAGTAGATAAATACATTTCAGATTCACCGCGGACAATGCACAATGCAAATGGACGATTTAAAAAAAAATAAAACGAAAATAACTTAATAAGCTTATTGGATTTCCTGAAACTAAAACTAGGTCAACCCGAAATGTAGCCGTCAGAAGCGCGAATTGAGATGAATCATTCATTATTTCCTATTTATGCCATTTGAGCTTCCTATATCTTCTGGTATATCTCTAGTATAGAATTAAATTATTAAGACTAATTGACGCTGTAAGACTAAGGATAGCCGTGGCGTGTGACTGTAAAAGCGAAAGGTAGTGGATTCGATTCCCACTCGAGGGAAATGATTTGAAATATTTTCATTTCTGAATTTTTAATTGAATTTTTAATATTTTCATTTCTTCGCTTGGTGTTGAGGTAAAGCGTGGCGTTTAGTTTCAATACTGAATACGCAATACTTCTTGAATTCGGCGGAAAGCGGGAAGCGGAGTGCCTTAACACTAGGCCCTCTCCGCCTACAAGCGCGATACAGCGTGAAGCTGAAAAAAAAAGAAACTGACAAACGTTTCTTGTAGTATTTTAAAACGTGTATTCTTTTATCACTTATAGATATGTGATTTTAAATTATTACTTTCTCTCGTTTATATACGACTGGATTGAAGACCTTTTATTTGACATTTCTATATATGCTTTTGTGCGCTAAAATTGAATTTAAGATAAGTGCATTTTTACAGCACTCTGCATTTTATGCTGTATAAAATATAAATCTGATTCCCGTTCACTCAAACACGGGACGAAATTGTTTTGTGAAATTTTTGTTTGGACAAATTATTAACTTTGGAAATATCACACCTTACAGGGAATAAATATGTGGACAAAGTTAATAGATAATTTGTATAAAATAATATGAGAATATTTGATTGCTTTTAGTAGTAGTAGTAGTAGCAGTTAATTACGCATCGTAGACCTTAGTCAAAAATTTTGTATTAATAAATTAATTTTTAACAAAAAGAAAAACCGACTAACGAACGAAATTGTTAGACAACGAACTAAAAAGTGAAAAATAATTTTACAAAGATTTTATAATTTTGAAGAAGAAAAGACACAGACTTAGTAATTAGATGGCACACTCGAAACGCCATATATCAAGAATTCAATTCAATTAGTAATTAGATATTGTAGTAAGGTTGTTGTAACATTAGTTTGACACCGACTTCAAAATTATAAAATCTTTGTTCAAAAAATGTGTAAAATCCAAAAAATTATCCTGATCTTTGATTGCTTTAACGCTTGCAACCAAGTAACGAGTTAACGAAAATTGCGATTTATTAATATAATATTTTACAATTTACGTAATAAAAATCATAATGTCGATGTAAAAATAAGTTTTCCGATATAGCTATCAACCCTGTTAGCTTTCTCTTTGGGAATACAAGTTGTTCACAAAGTTTTGACATAACCGTATCAATGCAAATCTTGAAGCTTTGAGATCATTTAATAATTTTGTATTCAAATACAAACTCTATCGTATTCATCAAACCATCTCATAGTAAATAATAATATTTTTATGCTTGCTTGTTCGCTATTCTCGTTGTTTTACATTTTACGTTGTTTCACACTTAGAAACCATTAAATAAAATATAATTATGTAAAAGTTACTGTGTGGGTATCAAACACACAACCATCAGACGCTTCACAACTGCGCCATGGGGTGGTTAATTTTTATTTATAATTGTATTAACTTCTATAAAGTACAACGAGTGTGTCGTAGAGCAAAAATACAATTTTCATAACGACATTTTTGGCAGCGCTTGTTCTCGTGCATATGAAATGTGCGCTTAGTCCAAACAGAAAAATAAACTTACTCGTATTATATTATTATTGTAATATTAATATACTAACTTTTAACATAATTTTTATAAAGGAAATAGTAAAAAGTGTATACAATAAATGTTTTCATAGAGAATTCTTGTAAAATATGAAATAATGTTTGTACAGATTTGCCACCTTAGAAATACAAAACGTTAAAGCCTTCTAAGACCAGTAACTTACAACGCCAGCACATCCCATTAACTTCTTAATAGGTTAAATATGCTAAGGAGCGCTCGTTTAGAAAATTAATTTTAGTTGTGAGGCATCTTTTCTCTTTAGAGTTTACGAAATTCATCAACATATTTGCACATATTATATTTACATTTTATGTGTATACGTTACTTATGTTTTTAGGATTCGTTACTTCAAAAAGTAGAAATGGAATCCTTATTGGACCAATTTCTAATTAATTGAATGTCTGTCAATCTGTCAAAACCATTATACTTGAAATCGCATGTGCTTGTAGGTATCAAGTTTGAAATTAATTTTGAATGTTCAAGTCTATCGACCCTTCCTTTTTGCTCCTACCAGAGAAATTAAAATATTAAAATTTTTCATTTACTCGAGTGGGAATCGAACTCACACCCTCGTTTACAGGCCACACGCTTATGTCCCTTACTAACTGGCCTTGAAAGAAATGAAAAATACCCTAATGCGTCACAGCTGCTGTCCAAATATACACACATATGTATACATTTATGAAATATAAATCGAGCTGCAACTGTTAGTGCCACAATAAAGTAATAAATCCAATTGGTACAATTTGAAATCATAGAACGTCAGTGTTTATTTTTCAAAGCCACAAACATTTTCCAACGCGACCTAGATTTTCAGAAAAACCTTAATTAATTTTAAATTTTGTTTGGTGGACATTTATAAAAGTAGATTTTATCATTATTTTTTATTTTTCAGCCTTTAAAACGTAGCTTAGCTTAGCAAAATATAAGTAATGAGAAACTGTAAGATATATTTAAAGTAAATGTTGTTTCTAGACAAGCTTCATCCTAGCTGCGTATAGTGAAAATAAAACTACAAATTTTCATATGCTATATGTATCAAAAGTAATCCTTACTTACATAAACTAATATTATTTTTGTATAACCTCATTACCTACTAGCTAATATACGAATATCCATTGTCTGGATTGCACTTTTCTTATCGAAAATTATTTTCTATTTTTAGGGTTCCTTACTTCAACAGGTAAAAAGGAACCCTTTAATATTTGACCACGGAAATTAAATTAATAGATATATATATACAAAAATTAAACATTACAATAACAACCTATATTTCGAGATTAATATTAAGCTTGAAATGTGCCGGAATTACTATTCGGATTTGTGTTATCTACAACTGATTTTACTTGGAGATATTCTTGACAGACAGTGCTCCACTGACGCGCATTTAGCTTTTAACGTTGAACAGACACGTCTATACGTTGCCATATATATAAAAACTAGTGGACCCGGACGCGGCTACGCCTGCTTAAACTATAAGAATATTTATTAAATATATTTTCAGTTATCAATATAATTAGTAAGAAAATATAAGCTTAAATAATCAAAAAGAATAATAATTAGAGACATATTATTAGAAAAAATATCTGAGAAATTGAACACCAACATAAGAAGTAAAAGTAACTAAAGGATATTCTTAATATTAGAACCTAGAACCTAGAACCCGTACCTAAAAACTATTTAAAATATTTTTTGTCAACAATATCAAATAAAATAAGAAGAGAACCTAAGAGAAAGAGAAAATTTATAAAACCATCAACGTCATCTGCCCGTTCGCGTCGGTCATACTCATACTATGGCTCCCGACAGCTAGGTCATTTCGAATCAGTGACATCTCCTTAATTATTTATTAAAATGTATAATTTAAATCTAGATAAAATGCTAAAAGTGACTATTATATTTATTGTCATAAGGATGAATATCAAAATGTCGCGGTAACGGTTGCGTAGCGACGCGACGGTTGTTATTAACATGGCAGAATAAATTGCATGTCAAATTAGAAAGTACTTTAAAATATATTAATTTATATGTGTAATGTAATGTTATATAGCCTATAGCACTTCTGAAGAATGCAGCTTTCATACAAAACAAAAACATAGTAAATCGGACCAGTAGATCCAGAGATCTTAGCGTTCAAACAAACAAACAAACAAACAAACAAACAAACTCTTCCGCTTTATTATATTAGTATAGATATTCGTTAACGTTGTTTTGTATAATATATTTTTAGAATTTCGTACCTTAAAAGAAAAGAACGGAACCCTAATAAGATTACTTACTTGTCCGTCTGTATGTGTCAGTTTATCCATATGTCAAGATCATAACGCAACGATTGTATAAGTATCAAGCTGAAATTAATATTAAATATCCATATTTACAGTTCTTATAAGCACAAAAAATGAGCATCTACTTAAACGCAATTAAACGACATAGAAAGACAACCGTTTATATCATTGTTTTTGCTGCATTTTGTAGGAAATTCGCTAATTCTAGACCGAAAAAAGTTTTAAGATTATATACAAATTAACTTAAAATAAGTTAAGTACTAATTAGATACTCTTTCACTAAATTAGTATATGTATGTATAAAAATTTCCAGATTAACTTAATATAAAGGTTGCTATAACCTCTTAATCACATGTATAATCTTACGACGGAGATGTGTCACGGAATAATTAACGCGCAGCCTCCGCCAGCCCTGGAAAGATATTCTTGACGGCCAGTCATGACTCGGCGCCCCCATTCTACCCTTAATCTTATATTGAACTTGACTAAAACACGGATCTTGGAAAATATACAATAGTTTTTGGCAAATGAGAATAATATTTTTAAGTAAGGAATTTAGGTTCACTTATTAAATCTACGAAACAAGATATAAACAAGATATATAAAACGAATTTCCGCAAAATTGAAGATTTCAAAGCAAATACTACGGCAAATGGTTAACCATAACCATATTTAGAAAGTAAAAGAAAAATATATAAAAACATTATTATATAGGTACATTCATGTGCATAAAAACCGAAACTCTCACAGTCAGCCATTCAAACAAATACGATCTTACTTACTTTATTTAAATCTTGTTATTTAATCTTTTCAAGAAACTTCCAGTCAAATTAATTGTGTAAAAGCTTTCAAGCCCATTTGCTCTGCAACCCTTGGCGCAAAAACATTTCTCCCGTCACGTCGCGCGTCGGAGACGTCCGCTTCGCCCGCTAAGTGCGCATTTTATTTACCAAAGCCGCCGCCTGTGTTTGCCTATTTAAATGACTAATTCATGTCTTATTTTTTTTAGGATTATCTAAATCTCTCGAAAAGAAAAAAATATTGGCGTATAACTAACTTTGTGTTTCTTTTCTCCTTTTTTGGCAGCTTCGCGAAATGTTTATATTAGGTTTTGTTTAATATAAAATATTGCTTATTTGGGGAGGCCTATGTCCAGCAGTGGACGTTAAAATGCTGATGGATGGATGGATGGATGGATTGCTTATTTCGTCTTTTGCAACATAGTATGTATATGATTAATTGATGACGCTAGTCGTCGTACAGGGGTACAAACTGTAAATAGAAATGTAAATTAAATATTTAATATTTACATTTCTTTGCTCTGGTATCGAGGCAAAGCGTTGAGTTCCGCCACTCAACACGCAATGGCTCCAGGATTCGATATAAAATGGACAACTGAGTATCTTAACACTAGGTTCCCTCTGCCTACATTGCTGTGTGCTGGATACAGAGTGACGAAAAATATATTTTTAGCTGTATAAAAGATTTTAACTTAATAATCATTAAGTTAATTTTTTTCATTCCAATTGTAACAATGACATATAAATTAATACTACTAAATATAGCCATAGTTATTAAATATTACAATATATTTATTAAAATAAAACAACAAGCTTTGTACAGATGCAGTAGTTTTGAATTTCAAACAACACACAACAATAAACATTTACATCGAAAAATGAAAGCCATCTATCACCCTATTTTTCTAACGTAGCAAGTAATATGTACTCGTATATCGCTTCATACAATGCCATATACAAATATTTAGATCGTAATAGGTATGCATGTTTTCTTTCTTGTGTTTTACTATTATATTAGACAAAGATTATTATGTTTGCCATTATTTATTTCTATAATAAATTATTGCTAGAGTAAGCTATAGTAAATGTAATTTTTTTACAGAAATATAAGGAAAATTCAGCCATAATAAATCAAATCCACCAAAGCTGCATCCATCTTTGAAATAATTAGATCAATGTTTGTATGTCCTGTCACAGGTCCACTGCGCTATAACGATGTACAAATGTTTGTTTCTCGTTTATGTAACATGTGGAGCGAAATGGGAAATAACTGTACGGATTTTTTTTAAATACAAAAAGCCTCTTTTTTTATTTTTAAAATCAGTTTAAATTTAATAATACAATTAATAATATACAGAACTATTAAATTAAGTCATTTAGTTTTCGAAATTAAATGTCTCCACATTTTCACTAAAGGAGGGACCGAAGTAGCTAATCTATTAAAGTCCGAACCACAAACTTGTCCAAAGTTAAAGTTTCTGTACATATATATATGAAGACATGTATGTATGTATGTATGTATTTATCAAATTTGATGAAACCAAACTTTGATTAGTTAGCTAGTCGATGCACTGATGGAACAAATCTTCATGAATTCACTGGATTTTAAGCCATAAGAATATAAGCTATAACATTATATAGTCTAACATAGATTTTAAAGAAAAGACGACGACGTCGCCGCCCAAATACTTTGTATAACTAAACTGGGAGCGAAAACATATTAAAATGGAATATTTACGTATGGAACTATAAAGATAAATATTACTCAAACTTTTATCATTTGAATGTCGCCAAAAATAAAATATTGAAAAATGTAAATGTTTCTTTTCTAATACTTAATAGATTTGGAATGTATATTATATTTTTTTTTTATAATATCGAGCGTTTTTCGCTAAAGTGTATGCAGGTAAACACCATCATGTTCAGATCCCCACTAGAGGGAATATGTATCTTATGTTATATAATTATTTTAATTTCATAAATGAACTATTTATTGCACTGCACTGCACTGCAATAAATAGTTCATTTCCCCAAGTGGAAATCGAACCCACAGGCGACACGTTTAGTGAGTCTAAAGTAAGAGGATTGAGGACTTTGTTGAAATGGACTAAACGCTAGGGTCACTGCGCTACGACGGCTTCAACATCTCACAGACGGCAAGTTTTGTTAACAGGTTCTCTCTGCCTACTCCGTTAACGTGTCTTATAGAAGAGAAATACTTTTTTTTAATTTTTAAATTATATTTTAAAAACAATATTTCAGAATGTAAGATATTTTTCTAGGGCATTTAGTTATATAAGTAATAGAATACATTGTTCCATGAACAAGGATTTTTAGGTTTTCCAAAGGCCCATTATGAGATTCATATTATCCTTAGCTAGAGCCCAGGCTTAGCCGTATTACGAGAGTAAGATTTAATAATAACACTTCGGCTTTTATTCTTTACTCCAAATATTTGTAATATCGCAATACGTTATAACTTCTGTAACGAAATTGTATTATATGAGATATTTAATATATTTCATATTTATCACATTTTTAAATTTAAACTGTAAAAAAATATTAAATAGCAATTGTGTCAAATAATGTAGATGTTATAAAGAAGTATTATTTTTCATTGTACTTAAATTTTTGTACAGTTTATTATAGTATGGGAGGCCGGGAACTAATTTAGCAATTTATTTATTAGAGAATTAATATTTTAATAAATTTAATATAACCAAATAAAAATTACATTCATGCTTTTTGTATCAGAATCTTTTTTTGCTTGACGCTGTATTCCGCACGGAGCAGGCACAGTTGGGCACAGGGCAGGCAGAAGAAAACCTAGTGGAAACCTGGAAACCTAAGTTAAGTCTAGAGTGGTAAGACTAGACTCCAATTAAGACTCTTCCGTTCTCTACAACAACATAACAGATGTTCCAGATCTTCATAAGTTCTTCATCAGATATTAAAAAATATATATTTCTTTTTGTTTCAGGTTTTATAAGCTGCAGCGAATAGAGAAACAAATTGTTTATACACACATACAGTAAAATAGTAGAGTAAAATAATAGAGTACAGTAAAAGAAAACACCAAATTAAATAAACGTGCCTATAGAAGTAAGGTGATATTGGATTAAGAATAAAAAAGTAACTATTAATAATAACTACTTTTTATATTATAATATAGAAAAATTATATTTCAATACTTCAATAAACTTAAATTGACGTTAATTACGTGTTCTGACACGTAATAGTCAAGTGAAGTCACGTAATATTCAAGTGAAGTCACGTAATATTCAAGTGAAGTCACGTAATAATCGGTTCAAGTGTTAAAGTGAAGTCAATATGCTGCCAGTACCACAAGACCGGATGTCTGGACGCCGCAGTAGCTCCATAGTTAGTAGAACTCTACTGGGTCGACGTGCATCTGTTTACGTGACGAGCAACCAACAAGATCCTTCTAAGGTAAAAGCTCTGAATTTTTTAAATATTTTTAGCTGATTTTTCTTATATCTGCTTTTTGTGTAAGCAATATTATCTTTGTCAAATATATACCGCTAGTTGAATGCTACATTTATAAGGCAGTAGTATTTTTCATTAATACTCATAAAGCTCTTAGCTGTCGAGCGTAAACGACCAAACCGAGTTTGACTTCTGTTTTTTTAAGAAGTATTCTTTTTTCTGATTAAATATTCTTATCTTTTAAAATTATTTTTATAGAATGGAAATGAGTAATTGATACGATTGAACAAAACTAAGCATTTAATTCAACAATGTTACTGTAAAAGGTAAATCTACTATTTTGTACATCATTTCTATGTTTATGTTTTAAACAAACTTCTTTAGTCTATTTTTAATACATTTAATGGAAACAAATATAATAAAACTTCAATTTCCCAACATAATTTCGGTTGGAACTGTACGCGTGACTAAGAATAATGACTTTATCCACTCTTTATAGCGGAGGCTCTGAATTTGACGGAATTGTGTAATCCCAAAGGTGCAATTTATGGCCTCAAGTTTCTGAAGTCGATTACGAAACGGCCTCGAGATCCGATAGCCATTGGCTGTAACATGTTACAATCTTTTGTTGATGTTAGTTTTATTTATTTCGGGTCATTCAGTTTCAACTGAAGAAATAAATGAAAAACTAAAGGTAAGGTAAAAATATTATTAAATTAAGTGAGTAAAATTAATATATAGGTTTTTATTTTATAATATTTAGCAACGTAGGTAATTATGTATCGTAGGATTCAAGTAAATAAACAGTGACGTACAATATTCATATTACACGATTTTTTTATAAAGAACTAGTGGATCCGGACGCGTCTACGCCTGCTTCAACTATAAGAATATTTATTAAATATATTCATGAAATTATTTTCAATTTTCAATAGAATAAGTAAGAAAATAAAAGCTTAAATAATCAAAAAGAGTTTTGAAATGAACCAACAAAAGGATTAAAAGTAACTAAAGGATAGGTATTCTTAATATTAGAAAAAGTACCTAAAGTTTTCCGTGCGTGCGTACATAGATATCGACACATTTCTCTCTATTAAGTAGGATAATTTTAGCGGGCAATATCAAATAAAATAAGAAGAGAACCAAAGTGTAGCTTAAATTAATTATAAAAAGCAATTAATTACATAAACATTTACAATAGTTCGAAAATGTATGAAAATTTACAAAATCATCAAAGTCATCTGCCCGTTCGCGTCGATCATACTATACCACTCGTAGGCTAGGTCATTTGGAATCAGTGAGATCTCCTTAATTATTTATTAGAATGCCATACAGTAAACTATAATTTCAATCTAGATAAAATGTTAAGAGTGACTATTCATAAGGATGAATATCAAAATGTCGCGGTAATGGTTGCGTAGCGACGCGACGGTTGTTATTAAGATGGCAGAATAAATTGCATGTCAAATTAGAATGTACTTTAAAATATATTAGTTTATATGTGTAATGTAATGTTATATAGCCTATAGCACTTCTGAAGAATGCAGCTTTCATATAAAACAAAAACAATGAAAATCGGACCAGTAGATCCAGAGATCTTAGCGTTCAAACAAACAAACAAACAAACAAACTCTTGCGCTTTATTATATTAAGTATAGATATTTAATTTATAACTTAAAAAATACTTTTATATAAACCAGATTAATAAGAGATATAGAATAGTTTGTTTTTACAAACTGTATTCACAAATTTATCTTTCCCAAGGCTTATTAATCTCAAAGGATCGGCCTTTATGGGGAATTTGGTAACAGCTGAAAGGAATTTGCATTATAAATCCACGGAACGAACATCAAATGGGCTTGTTCTTGAATATTGGCCAGATTTGGAACCATTATCATTAAAAGTTATGACCTATTATTAGGTGATTGCTTAATATCAATGGAACCTAACATATAAGCTTTTTTATATAGAAAATTACATTAATGAAAAATATATATTCGATTTGGTAAATAATCGTAGTAAATCTTATTCTTCTCTTAGCTCCTTCACTACTAGGTACTTATAACATAAGACATGAAACAACTTGAGAAATTTAAATTTTAAGCCAGACTAAGCTTTATATAAAAATTGACATACAATCCAGAACAGGAATGGCCAGAACCGTGTGTGAACGCGTGTTCGACTCTCATTTCACCAGTTTTTTTAGATGAACTCGTCAAACTGCCGTTAGCCACTGTATCCTTTTTTACATAGAGGATGGAAAGGTCATCAGATACGACGCATAGATTGACGTCTATTCAAAGAGCAGCTAACCTTATTTCACACTTGTCCATAATAAAATATAAAGGATACTTCTTTCATAAATTTATGGCTACATCTTTAAAATCAAATTTGGTTAAATATTAAATACTTATATAGGCCAGTCTTGGGGCAAGAGCACAAGCGTGCGAGTATAAGTGCGACAGGTTGTGGATTCAATTCCCACTTGTGCAAATGAAATATCTGATATTTTCGTTTCCTTGCTCTGGTAAAAATTAAATAAAGATGTGATTGTTTTTGCTATTTAAATTGATATTTTTTAAATCTTACATTACATTTCTAAACTACTCCCAAAACCACTTTATTTAACTATGTAAAGTAAAATCATAATATTCCGAAAGCTACTAAGAAAACTCATTAATTCCCGCACGAAGTCGTTTTACCGAATCATTTCCAACTGTAATAAGACACTAATGCCTCAGCCTCAATGTAAGTTTGGAATGAATGGAAACCAACAAAAACAATCTGATGTTACAACGGAGCAATCTAAGGTTTCATTTCTAACTTGCCTCCACAAATAAAATAAAAATTAAATATTTTGTCCAAACAGAAAAGTAAATGAACGAAATGAATTTGAAAAATCGCTATATCTTATTGTGACCCCAGTGGCTCAGGGGCACGAGAGTGTGACTGAAACGCGACGGTTCTGGGTTCGATCCCCACTGTAACAGTATAATATAATTATTATGTTATATTAGTAATATACTAAAAATATTTATATGTTAGCTGCTTATGATTTACTGAGACATGATTCTGAAATATTATATTTATATTCAAATAGTAAATTAAATTGTTTACAAGACAAAATGCTATTCTAATCAGATCAAGAAATATGTAGATACAATTTAAAACTATACTTAGATATTTTAATCTTAATATTTCTTGTGCCAAAGAGTACGTTTCAATCGTTTACAATATAACATGTAAAATTTATTATAAATAATTTACACAAATCCTCTTTTGAAGTTTTTTTCTTGGTAAACAATTTCGATAGATTACCCTATAAATCAATTATTCTAAACTAACAAACGTGTTATCTTTATATTGTTATATTTTATTATTAACAAAAATATAAGTATATCAAGTATTTCATTTCAACGATACGAGAACGAACGATATAAAAACTTACCATTTTAATATGTATCCCTAAAAAGTTTTGAAAAGGAAACTAAAGTGCTCCATCAGTCGACATGTGTTTATTCATCCTCGTGTGATTTATTTTTTCGGGTCAACTTTCTATTACAAAAAGATGTAAAATAAAAACACAACGTTCATATATGTTACATTTTACAAGCCTGGAAACATGTAAGAGGTTATATAAAGTACTTCAAGTATATATAATATATACTGAAATACTAATCATATTTAAGTTTATGTATTAAATTTAATAAGACAATAAATAACTATATATTTGTTAATAGGAATTAATTTAACAATAAAATATTTTTATACTATGAGAGAAACAAGACATGCTGTACAAATAACGCTATTCTAATGCTTTTACTGGATTTTCAATGTTTGCGCTTAAACATTACCAAGATTGATGCTGTATTCGTCTAACAGTAGTTTGAGTTATATGTTTGTCCATTATTATTATTACTCCAAACAATCTCCGAAACGATGACTTTGAATCATTGTTCGCCTTATACATATTTACTTCTAAAGTATAAAATGTTCGAAGATTCCATTTAAAGAAATAAAAATAATTCTATTGTTGTTTTAATTTATATACTATTATTAATAATGATAGCAGTGATAATAAAAGTATTTTGGCCATCCAAATAGTGATATAGTCACAAAAATAAATTGAATTAATTTATTATTATTTAATTCATTTATAATATTCATTTATTCTAGAATTTTAAATGTCGATTAATCGCTCGCTTATATTATAGTCAAAGAATAACATAACTCTCTTTTAGAATATGTATACAAACGTTCATGATAATCGGTTGAGTAGTTTTTGCGTGAAAGCGTAACAAACAAACTGACATTCACATTTATAATATCAGTAAATATGATTGAAACGTGTATTATATTACGCCCAACAAATCGAATATCATTCGCTTGGAAACCTGCAATGTATCATCTTGTAATGCCTCTCACCAGAGCCATTTGAGTAAATATCTTGGCATTTCGTGGTGCAGATATCCTCCATTCGTTCCGAGTGCTTAGAGCTAAACATAGAAACAGTCTATCGTCACTCGACTTAAATGTTAGTGTAAATGTCATTTCTTATTACGGCTTATACTGAAACTACAATAGTAGTATTGTTGTCGTAGTTAGTTCACTGAGTTTAAACTTACTGTTATTTTCTTATACTATTGTGCTTTAAAAGCATTTATAGTTTCGTGATATTGATATTATAGCAATCGTCTGATTCAAATCGGCGGCAAGTGGAGAGCGGAGTGTCGTAACACTAGACTCAGAAAAACGATTAATACTCATACAATGTAAAAGTTAACATTTTTGAATTTCGAATTCACATTAAACTTTAAGATCAAAAATTTAAAAATGAAACTAGAAGAATTGAAAAGCAATTTAAAGTGTAACCAAAAACATGAAAATTTGTAATTGGTTCTGAGAATCTATTCAAGTTTTCCCAGCATCCGGGGCCTACCGCGACGTACATATGTTACTTTGATATCCGAGCACGGGATAAAAGCAAATGAAATTTTGATTCAATAGTTCTTTTCGTCGATCATCAACTATTTTGACCCAAAATATTTGTATGTAGAAGACGTAAAATATCATGCTACCAAAATGTTGTACTCCATTTTACTAAAAGATATATAAATGATATATTTAATATTTTTATATCCACGCTCTGGTAACGAGGCAATTCGCGATGGGAAAACAAAAGTGTCTTAAAAGGAACAGGATGTCTATACACTATGTTCCCAGGTTCCCTCTGCTTGTCTGCTATATACCGGATCCAGTATGTAGCTCAAAAGACAAATATGCTATAGCCATAACAACTTTGAAAGCGCTCGTCATTATTTCACATCAGTCTTAATTTGCGTGAAATCATAAAATCGTGCAATACACTTTGTGAGAATTAATTAATTTTGATTTAACAATTAAGCTTACGTAATGGCGTTTTAAAATAAATCAGTCGAGTAATTTCTTAATTAAAAAAATATTTTAATTATAATTATTATTATAGTTACTTAAGCAACAACCACTAATATATCTATATTTCAAGAAAATAGAGATTTGACGACGATTTATAGTTTCTTTTTTTAATAAATTGCATAAATGTTCATATACTATGTACATAATTACGTATTCGTATATACATATTTATTTTAATCAATATTATATCTTCCAAATTATACAAAGTAGGTACAGGAAGCCTGTAATTTTCGTGCAATAGGCAATTTCAACAAAATATCTAACAGCTCGTCGGAGGGGTTATATATATTCTTACAAGCCAAACCATTACAGTCAAGACATGTACGAGATTTCAGATACAAACGCTGTGCAGCTCTCTCCAGACAGCACCACTTTACAATATAATAGCCTACACTTCATGTACAAAACATGGCCGCCAACAAAATAGTCCAATCTTTAGCCTCCAGTCTTTAAGGTACCAATATAATATTTTAAACAAAGAACATTTTTTTTTATTTCGAGACTTTCGCAGACGTGGTTGTGATGTTGAGACAGGTTGTGGGTTCGATTTCCACTCGACGAAATTAAATTTTGTCTTATTTTATTTCTTCGTCGTGTTAAGGTTAAGTTCTTAAATTAACACGCAATTCCTCAAACACCAGGTTTCCTCTGCCTACCCTGCTAGATGCGGGATACAGCGTGAAGCTATCTATAACAGTAATATATCGTAATAAATATATTTTAATGTCGTCTATTCTAGTAATAGTAAACGGGTCATATTAAATCCGTAATTAATTAGGCAACAAGGCCCCATAAATATAAGAGACGGTCAACAAATAATAAAATCAAAATACGCAATCAAGTTCGTTATCAACGTAATAGTCAACATAAACCGCGGATGAATGATAAATTTTATCTATATGAGACTAGAGGGAAATATTACGATATCAACTATTATTATTTAACCTAAAATTTTCGCGAGTTATATTTAACATTTTTTTCGTTAACATTTCTCACGTTTTCAAGATTAAAGCAATGAAAGCTTTGTGGAAAAAACGTAAAAGATTTTTTTTCTTATATATCTATCTAAATAAAGAGTCTGTCTTGGTTTAAAGAGACATCGTGTGATGACAGAAAGAACTTAGTGTAACCAAAGTAGCACGGGCTTTTATGTGAAAAAGTTGTGAAAACTTGCTTGTTGGTGTAATTTGAACTTACATTTGTCAAGATTTATATACTTATATATATATATATTTATATTAAAAAAATATTAAATAAATGCAAATAAAATAAATTATATTACACTTTTAATTAAATCCGGAACAACATATTGCAATGTTAAGAGCAAATGTCAATCGGTATACAACTCATTTACTGACACCAAATAAAATGAAACCGTTAGGTTAAACAAAAGGCAAAAGTAATTTATGTTCTCTATGTTTACTAGGTACAAATTGAAAAACTTCTTACTTTTTATTTTTATTTATAAATCAAAAGCGAACAAATTTTCAATAAGAAAACTGAAAGAGGAGATTGATGCAGGTATTCCATTCCATGTAAGATGTAATTTTATCAGAGGCCAGGCTGTCTTTAAATTTATCTGGCTGGACTTTATGACCCATTCCACACTACTTCTATTACCAGTAAAATTTAGAGCACAAAATTAGCGGCTTTGAGTGAATTTTAATCGAGATAAATTGATTTTTTAGCGTCACGCTGTATTCATCACACTGCGTATTGAATGACGGAACTCAACGACGGGCCTTGCCTCGACTTCAGGGTGAAGAAATGAAAATACATATTTAAATAAATTTGTTATTTCCTCTTATGGGGATCGAACCTATAACCAATTTCATTTACAGTCACACACTTGTGCCTCTACGCCATGACTGGCCGGATCAATTTACATACAAACAAGTAAAATAAAGAAATAACGTTTTGGCAAAGTTTCAATTTTATGTATTGTAACCTAATATGTGATGTCAAACTATATAATTGTAAAAATAAAAAATACATACATACGTATATACGTACTTAATTTATATTTATGACAATTTTCGAATCACATTCAATTACAACGACAATCGTTATATTGACTGTTTCCATAAAGATCAGTTGAGCTTAATTAATATTCTATTAGCGCGTCTACTTGTATGTTAATTTTAACCATAAAGCTTCAACATGTCAGCCATGTATTTAAATGGTTATTATTTGTATTGTATTTTCATCAAAGCGATAATCTAAATTTATTTTATGACACCAGTATTTATTTTCAGAATATAATTTAAACCAATGAGACTTTTAGTCGCAAAATAGTATAGAAAGAAAAAATATAGCTTCTAATCATTTTTTTTTATTGTACAAAAAATATTTTTATATATTTTAATAAAAATCATCATCAATCAAAAACCAGTTCATTGTTCTACGTAAAATCCTGTCTATTTTCCAGATTGAAGCTACTAGTTTAGTATATGCATGTTTTTATAGCACAAATTTCATAGCGAGTGAGCGGAACGCGTTACATAATTCAACGTCCTCGGAGTCACTCCTCGCTGCTGCATTATTAAAACCAGCGAATTGACTTCCCTTTTAACTATTCATATATTAGGTACTTTTGGCGACACAAGATTATTATATTATTTTTATAGCCAGATTTACGTATAAAAACAGAGTTATCAGATTATTTATAATCTTCGTTGGTAAGAATTATACTCATTGTTGAACATTTTCTTGTCCTAAAATTCCATTTTTTATGCTTCAAGAATTTTATACCCCATTTCCTTTTCTAATGAGAATTATATTCGTTGAAGAATAATTTAAAAGAATAAAATAAATAAAATTAAAAGCATTCGATCTGTTTTCGATAAAATTGAATCTAATTAATTAAACTGTTTAAAGGTAGGTAGAAATATATAAACTTGTAAGGGGGCACCCTGCAAGATTCGATCTCTTATCTCTCGCTTGTTTCGCTTACTTTACTGTTTAAAAAAATTTCTTTGAAGGACAGCGACTTAATAGCTTTTACATTTTATAAATTATAAAAATCCAAAAGCACAAAACTTTTATATATTTAATAGAAAGATAACTACACAGACCAAATAAATAGTATAAATACGTAACCAAATGCTAAATATAGAGAAAATGCGGTTTACATTCAGCGTGAAAACCCAATATTAATGAAATAGTTGGCACCTTATCTAAAAGGCTTTATTTATTTGCTTCTGATATCGGATCGACGTAGCGCTTCACGGCTCACCCTTTTAACGGCTTTTGGTAAACTCGTATCTATAAGACCTTTCCGGTCTTCCACATCTTACAACTTTCAAAGCCTATACGAAGTTTTTTCGCCATTTAAGCGAAATCAATATATTTGCGTGTTGGAAAGATCGGGAAACGTTTAGGAAGTGTTTAAGGTTTTATAAGTACCTACGTGTTAAGATTTATTTGTTTTTTTTTTACTTTCACTCTGTATTCCGTACATAGAAGGTTAGGTTAAATTACCTAGGAAACCTAAAGCTAAGACACTCCGTTCGTAGTCCGTGAGCCAAACTCTTGAGGCACAGCAGGCATAGTGGCGGAACTTAACGCTTTGTTTGGTTACTATAGCGAGGAAAACGAAAATTTTAAATATTTCATCCCCCCGAGTGGAAATCAATCCTACAACCATCGCGTTTACATTCGCATGCTTGTGCCCCCGTGCCACAACATTCATTTCGACATTTTCTACACTTTAAATAATATTTTTTCATTTATTTGAAAATAATATAAGAGACTTAAATGTCTCTACATACCACAGTAAACATTTAAATAAAAATATTTGTTTTTATTTATGTATTGGAATTTGAAATCCTACATCTTATAAAACAAAGTCGCTTTTCGTGTCTGTCTGTTGTTTCTAACTCTTCTTCTTCTAAACCACCCAACGGATTTTGTTGCGGTTTTCACCATTAGGTGGAGTAGTTTTCGTAGAAGGTTTATATATAGATATATAGTTTATTATATATAGTTTATTATTTGTACATTCTTATGTAAATTAACATAAATACGATAAATATGAATAAAGTCCTACCCGTTGAGACACTTTCGCGCATGCGCTGCTTTAATGGTAAGTACTACATGAAAAAAATGTACTGGAGTATTGTTCCTCTCAATGAGATCTACAAAAAAGTCCGCGACGGCATATTCGTATCTTTTAAGAATAACGTGTAGCGATCATTTTTCTGTCTAAAAATAATAATTTCAATATATTTTTTATTGTGAGGGATATTTTTACACAATGGTATTAATCCTTATCCTTTAAAATACTTTATTAAATTTCTACGTTAAACGAAGATAAAATTTTATTTTACACAATTTCGAAATTGCGAATAGTTTTAGAGAAAAACGCATTTAATTGTTGACACATCCCGCCGTTGACACATCAGCTGTATGTTACTCAAGTTTCACTTACCCCTTACTCTCAGCATATAAATAAGTATATTAGTTACGTTGGCCATTTAATGTAGATCAAAACTGTCTTTTACTGTTTTTCATTTTAATAAGTACTTTAGAAGTTGTTACAATATTAAAAAACCGTTGCTGCGAAACGGCTCGCCACTCGCCATGCGTCCGCCGCGCCCGCCTGTCTTACACGCATCGGTAGTTCAGTGGTAGAATGCCCGCCTGCCACGCGGGCGGCCCGGTTTCGATTCCCGGTCGATGCCTTCTATTTAATTTTCCTCACAGGCAGCCACGTAGTGCTTGCTTTTCATCAGGGACAGAATACCCTCTTCAGCATTAACCACAAGCAAAAAAAAACCCGCCTGCCTTTATAGAAACGAAGACTTAGATGCGTTTGCACGTATAATTGGAGTTGAATGTATTATTTCAGCGCGATATATTTTTTGTAGTAGTTATTAGTAGGTAGGTTTTTGTTTATAATTTCTTCCGTTTAAAAATGGTCATTTAAATATATTTTAATAAGTACTTGAAAAGATTTAAAATTACGGTACCTACTAAAAAATCCTTGCTGTGTAAAACAATTGGAAAATCCTTATTGAAACTACGAAAATGCGGGTTGCATTAGGGTTTAATTAATTTTTACATTATTTTAAATGTTTTACAAACATACATCATATGAATAATCCAGTAGTAAAAGCGGGCGAAACCGCAAGAGGGTCGCTAGTTACTAATAAAAACAAATTTATTACGCATCGTCTTTTTGGGGTCTTTTTAGAATATCATAAAATTTTGTCTACAAACTTCGATTTAATACTAGAAGTTGTAAATTATGCATGGTTGGATCTCAGTTTAGAGAATAAAGGCAGATAGAGCGTTACAACCGTGACTCTACATAAATCGCTAAAGTAAATATAAATTAAGGCAATACTATTTGATTTCTGTAGTAAATTACACTTCTCATCGATTAAACCTGACATGTGATTTCTAATTTGTTAGCTTATTACAAAGATTTTTTTGGATAAATTAAATTAAGTCACTCTACGTTAGTAGTAAAGATATTGATTGTTTTAGATGACATAGAGAACCTTATACTAAAATACTCCGTTTACCATTTTCCGCTGAATTCTGAGACATTGTTTGTTTAGTGGCGAAACTTAACGCCGTGCTTTCTAGCCTAGTCACCAGAGCGAAGACATTAAAATGTCATTTCCTCAAGTGGGAATCGAACCCACAACTTCCCGCGTTTACAATCAGATGCATGTGCCCATGCTCCACGACTGGCCTTAAAGTTATATAGAAATATAATTTTTAATAAAAAAAATTGTATAGAATTTCATATTTACAAACTATATTGTATTAATTATTATAGGCTAAAGAAATTTGAAAAATAATGAAAATATTTGTCAATATGTGATAAGGATAACCTTAAGCACCTGTCATCCACAATGTCACTTGTAGTGTCACGTGTACATAAGCGATAAGAGGCTTCACTGTTTATTTTTATGTGAAACTCCATTTTTTTTTCTGTAGATATATATTGAAATAAATAAAAAGTTTATTTTAATTGTCATACAATTAAAATATTAAACAAATTATGCTTTTAAAAATCTCAAAATTTACGAAATTTTCATAACTATGTATTAATTAAGCCACATTAAGATACAATTTAAATTTTAGTAAAAAATGCACGATTGCGGGTTTTATTACTAAAGTTGAGAAAATTTAGAACTTTGTAGAGCACTTGGAGTAGAAATGCTCATGTAATATTAAAATAAGTTTCTTGAAATATTTAACTTTTATATATTATAGATTTATTTTAAAAAATATTAAGCTACCCGGTCTAGTCACGCGTTTCATCATTTAATACCATTAACAAGCTATCGCAAAAGATTTCGATTATGATACAGCTTCGCAGGAAATTTAATCAGTGGCTCAAATCCTTAGAGCTAGTAATAACTGGTAAAGTATATTGATTACTTATAAAAACCCTGTTCTCGTTTCAAAGAATAAGCTTACATAAAGATTTAATGACTTATAGAAAAAAATATGTGTAACATTTTGTTTCTTGCTTAAGACTTAAATTTTTGAATAAGCTATTATTTTAAATATACAAAAGTCCACTTTTATTATTTTATCCACTTACAACAGTAGAGAGCGATAGAGATAGCGTGGTGTAGTTGTTGACAATAATATTGACGCCTTCAGATTAGAAAAACGTCGATAATAATAAAATTTTGACTGGAATTAGAATTCGTCACTTTAAATTATTATATTTCTAGCTTTACGAACTAGCGAATCGAATCTCGCACATAGTAGGTTAGGAATAGGGGACCTGGGAGTTTAGTGTTAAAATACTCTTTTCCCATTAAGACGCTACCGTTCCCCAATTTCCGCCGAATCCTGGACGCATTGCGTGTTGAGTGGCGGAATTCAACGCCGCGGCTCGTAAATAAAAAAATATAATAATGTTTTTTTTCATATAAAACATAATTAGTTAGTCAGAAAGCGTAACTAAGCCAGAAACAATCACACAGAGTTAAATCGGCAAAGTTAGGGACAAACTGAGCCATCCACCATTCATTGGAACGATAAGTTTGAATGAAAGCTTTCCGAACTTTTGCGGGTTGAGCTAGCGTTTCTTTGCGGGAGGTAAGGATTGAAATAATGAATAATAGAAATATAAGAAAGTAGAAAGATGATTGGATGTTAATATATATAACATACTATGCAATCTTTCATTACTGGGCCAATTGCTTTTCTTTTATTTTTCTGCCTTACATTGTATCATGCATGTAGCAGGTTAACCAGAGGGAACCTAATGTTAAGACACTCCGTTCCCCGGTTTCTGCCGAAACTTTGAGGCATTACGTGTTCAGGCTTCCAAGCCAAGCTCAACGCAGTTCTTTTGCCTTGCTACTCTGGTAAACGAATAAATGTTAATTAATTTTCCCGAGTTGGAATCGAACTTGCAACCATAGTGTTTAGATCACACGCTTGTGCCACTGCGCCCCGAAGGCTTCAATATACTTGTAATTTACGCTAATAATGTCAGTCCTTTGGGTAACGGTTACTGATTTTGCAAGCAGAGAAATTCCATACTTGCTCTTATAAAATGTAAATTTCAACCATATTACGAATTGAAGCTATATAACTTCTTGTTAATATCATATCTAAAATAATCTGAATAAATTAATTAACCTAAAATTAAACAAAACGAATTTGGTACGAAAAAATATATTTAATGCAAAAAATACTTGTAATCAACAATAACTCTAACGATTCTAATAAAATACGTATATTTTACACCTTAACATACTATTTGCTATAAATTTTAGTAACTCAAATACAGTGTAAAACGAAAACGATCATTCTATAAAGTGACAAAAAAGAAAACAATACAATTTCAAACAGTCGGCAAAAGCCAACAGGCTTCAACAAAACCCTACAGTCTATTGAAGCGAGGACGCACTCAGTCCGACAAATCTCTTTGAATTAGAGAGTAAATTCAAACGTCAATATTGGCAGATGTGGGAACGATTATGTGGGAACCTTAATATGGAGACGTCCTTGTTTAAGTACATATATTATATTATATAGAAACAAACTCCTAATTTGAATTTAGATGTGTCCCTTTCAAATTTTCGAATAAGTAACTTGTCGGTACAAGCTTTTATCGTTTATCCGACCGTGTAACAAGATCACGTATTTGAAATTAAATGATTTCGTTAACTCTTGTAAGAAAATAAATTGAGGCCAGTCATGGCGCAGGGTAAACTCCGAGTAACAGGTTGTGGATTCGATTCCCACTCGAGGTAATGAAAAATTTCATATTTTTATTTTTTCGTTTTGGTGTCGAGACAAAAGTATGGCGTTAAGTTCCGCTACTCAACACAATATTAATATTAATATTAATATTTATACCAACATAAATAGAGAAAACCATCATATTATTGAATTCTAATATTTATAGATAGTAAGGATTAATTATGATTAATAAATTATGATTTAATCGCCATCAAATTACCATTAAGAATGATAATTGCTATCACGTATACCCCACCCATCACAATAGATCTAGTGCCAGTGTGCCAGTCTTTGTTATGGAACGTGATGCTCCGTAAGCCTAGATCTATCATGAAGCGTAAATGTGGCTGACACAAGGCGGCGCTGCCATGACGCCATAAATAACAATTTGGTTACATCGTGGAGACACTGATTTATGAAGCTTCTCGTGTTTGAGGACTAAATTGATATTAACACTTAGGTAGCTGTGGCCAAGTCTGATAATTGCAACATTTACAATTCAATTATCAGTTCAATTAAATGGGAAGGCGATTTTAGATCTACTAATTGTAATAATTTCAAATAGAACGTGATGACCTGTTTTAGATTTATTTTTAACGTTTCTATATAATAGTTTAAAGTTGATGTTGGAGATTTAAACTATTAATTTTATATTTTAACTAGCGACCCCCTTGCGGCTTCGCCCGCTTTTACCACTGGATTATTCACATAATGTATGTTTGCAAAGCACTTAAGATAATGTGAAAATTAATTAAACTCTAATGCAACCCGCATTTTCGTAGTTTCAATAAGTATTTTCCAATTGTTTTACAAAGCAAGGATTTTTTTGTAACGCATCTAAATCTTCGTTGCTATGCCTCTATAGCGGGCGGGTTTTTTTTTTCGAGCTTGTGGTTAATGCTGAAGAGGGTATTCTGTCCCTGATGAAAAGCAAGCACTACGTGGCTGCCTGTGAGGAAAATTAAACAGAATGCATTGGCCGGGAAGCGAACCCGGGCCGCCCGCGTGGCAGGCGAACATTCTACCACTGAACAACCGATGACTGCTCATGACGCGCTTGTATAAGCAAAACGTCGCGGGGCGCGTTTCGCAGCAAGGATGTTTTGATATTGTAACAACTTCTAAAGTACTTATTAAAATGAAAAAACAGTAAAAGACAGTTTTGATCTACATTAAATGGCCAACGTAACTAATATACTTTTTTATATGCTGAGAGTAAGGGATATGTAAAACTTGAGTCGGCACAGCTGATGAGTCAACGGCGTGATGTGTCAATAATTAAATGCGTTTTTCTCTAAAACTATTCGCGATTTCGAAATAGTGTAAACAGCAAATTTTATCTTCGTTTAACGTAGAAAATTAATAAAGTATTTTAAAGGATAAGGATTAATACCATTATGGAAAAATATCCCTCACAATAAAAAATATATTGAAATTACTATTTTTAGACAGTAATATGATCACTACACGTTATCCTTAAAAGATAAAAATATGCTCTCGCGGACTTTTTTGTAGATCTTATTAAGAGGAACAATACTCCAGTACATTATTTTCATGTAGTACTTACCATTAAAGCAGCGCATGCGCGAAAGTGTCTCAACGGGTAGGACTTTAGACACATTTATCGTATTTATGTCAATTTACATAAGAATGTACAAATAATAAACTATATATAAACCTTCCCTGAGAAATACTCGACCTAATGGTGAAAACCGCATAAAAATCCGTTGGGTGGTTTAGAAGAAGAAGAGTTAGAAAGTTCAGACAGACACGAAAAGCGACTTTGTTTTATAAGATATAGGAAGTGTCTGACGTTTTCATACTGAAGTATTGAGATCAAGTTATCTTTTTGTTATTTGATCAGAAACCATATAAAAAGTTCGTCCACCTCAATTTTAATATAATAAAAATTACTTAATTTTTCATTTACGTTCAATCATAAAAACTTATATAGGTAAATGTATTTGAAAACATTAAATAACTTTTAAAAATGTCAACAAATGACAAATCATAGTACAATTTATTTATTAGTAATAACAATAGCCTAACTACGCTGATTATCATCATTAAGTGTCCCAAACTCCCACAGTCCTTTGTAAATAAGTATAATGAGTCTTAACTGGATCAACCATTACTGATACAGTTTTATTAGCATAGGAGCAATAATGGCAACCTATTAGTCCTTACAGCAAATGGTTATATTCCAAACATAAATTTATATGCTGTCTCGTTTACACTAAAGGATTATGAATGGGAGAGCATGAATTCAGGGATCTCAGCAAATGGGTAATGCTCCAACAAAACTTACTAAGGTCCGTTACTCAGCTAAGCCTTCAGATTTATGAAGTGGCAACATGTGGCTGTAAAATATAGACCTATCCAAACGGATTATGGATATTTGAATAAGTAATATAAAACATTATATGCTCTACTGAAACTTTGATTCATATAATATTCAAATGCGTTAATCATAATTGAGGGTCCATTATGCAAAGTGTTTGCATATTTTAACAGTTTGTTTATATATGTAGGTACTGAACGACAGAAATCGTTGTTGTGCATTTGTGTGGATGGCTGACAGGTAGATCTTCCATCTATCAGCCTTTTAAAGTCCACTGCTGGACATAGGCCTCCCCCAAGATCTTCACTAAGTCAATATTTATATCTTAAGACCATAAATGGTTCCTTACCTGGTTCTTATTTTGTGCTCTTTTTCAAAGGTAGACGATGTGGGAACAATATTGCATACAAGATAGTTTTTTTTATATAGCAAGTTTTATATACCTTCTTTTGTCAATAATGTATTAATATAAGATTCCCTTTGTCTACCCTGTTATATACTATGAAAAGATGATAAGTTAAAATGGTATCTATTTTCCTTATGTACAATTGAAGACTTTTCAACAGGACCACTGCACTCATGTGTGCAACCTGCATACAATTTATATGCTCTACTGGATAATTTTTTTTTAAGTGTATGCTTATAAAAACGTGAATATTATTTTAATTTATCTTTATTAAATAAAAATTATTGCTATAACTCTTTGTGGAAATGATACACAAATTCTCATACCGTTAATTTCCGTTTCTTTTAATAATATGAAAACTCGATATATTTTCATGTATCACGCGAAACGAATAGGCTGTTTTCATATCGCAGCTGAAATTAAAGAATTTATTAATATTGAATCCAGTGAGTTAACAAAATGTGATTTTATTACGTACTGTATCGTGTAAGCACGCTAATAATAATTTAGACGATATTATCAATATTGTCAAAAAACTATTATGAATAAATTGGCTAAGGTAAAAATTATCTAACATTTTTCCATGTATTTCCAACCACACAAGGAAAAACACAGAAAACTTATAATAACTGAAAAAAGCGTACAACGATTTTTTTATCTCCAAGAGAAAATTCTACCAGAAACTCTTGTAGATGTTGAGAAAAATGATTCGGTTGCGATATCTAACTTTAACTATTACGTAAATAATTATAATTATACTTAAAATACAAGTATACTTGAAATTATGTCATATTCTTCATAGTATAATGTATACTTACTCAATGCAAATAATCACAATTTGCGATTCTTTTTCTCAAGTGTCTACTTTACAACAAAAATAAATTAATATTTTACTAATTAAATACATAAAAACATAAGTACATCATTAAAATTTCGTATCAGAAAGAAAACGTCATTCGTATGAACACAGTGAAAATTTAAACTTAATAATTAAGATCAAAACACTTTTAAACCCATAACAGTGGCAGAACAATAACAGAATTCGTAAGGAAAGTGAGGAACAGAGTGCCCTAGCACTAGGTTCCCTCTGCCTACTGTGCTAAATACGGGATACAGTGTGAAGGTGAAAAAAAAATGACATCAATATTTCCCAAAAACTTTCTTCTAGACGATTGCAAGGCTCAAATATATTTGAAATCCGTAACATCCTATTAAGGGCAATAAATTGGTCTACAATTAAAATGGCCGGCGGACATTGACTGATATACAGCCTTTTTACTCGCCAGACCTCGGACCGACCGAAGCGGAAAAAATGAGCCAGTCGTCCGACGTCCCGCCGTTAGATTTATTAGCTCCTTTAGAATAATGTTTAAGTATTTTTTTTATGATTTAATTTGAATATAAAGAAAAATAAGATGGGTACTAACGCAATCACGCTATTATCAGGACTATTCCTAAGTTTTGATTATTTTTCGGTCGTAATTTTTGATTAAAAATATGAAAGTTAATATAATATAATAATAAATAAAATAATATATTTAAAATAATATTATAGGTGTGCCAGTTTTTACATCGTAGTGAACGCCACCTAGCGGATACTGTGTGACTGAGATGTAACACTATTTTCATATAGTCATGAAGAGTTCCTGTAAGGACTGCATATTTCAGGGAACTAGAGACAGATGTCGCTACATTTCTTTTTTTTTGTGTCTCGCTGTATCACAAACAGCAAGGGGTAGGCAGAAGGAACCTCATGTTAAGTCACTGCTTTTTCTCTTTTTCCGCCTAATTTTGGAGGCCGCCGTGTTATTCTGTTTTCCGAGGACATGAACCTTTTGGGGAATAGGCTATACTTTACGAGTATATTATTCTTTTTTCTTTAAAAATAATTATTATCATGTTTTTATTATTAGCTGTTTTAAAGTATAAATAGAGTTTCTCATATATTGCTTATTATAATAAATAATATGCTTGTTAAAACAATTTTTATTAGATTTTTTCTAACAAAACATTTAAAATATCCATACCTGTATTATAAATTCGAAAGTAACTCTGTCTGTCTGTCTGTCTGTCTTTTACGCAATCAGGGTCAAACCGCTAATTTAATTGTGATAAAATACTCATATAGAGATCCTTGAGGGTCTCGGGATGAACATGGGATACCTTTTTTTCTCATATTTGTAATATTTTTGATATATACAAATATATTAAAATACGTTTATTTATTGTAATAAATTAAAGTACAAAATATTGCGATATGCAATTTATTCCGCCATGTTAATAACAAACGTAACTATGCGACTGTTGCTAAGCAATGATTTGCAAAGTTTGTTGTTAGAAAACGGCACCTAAAATGAACTTGCTTAACGCATCTCTCTATACTGAAAATAAGTTCAAAAATATATTTAATAAATATTCGTATAGTTTAAGCGGGCGTAGCCGCGTTCGGGTCCACTAGTATAATTATATAATATCTATAGCGCTTGTTGACTGTCTTTGTTGTATAAATTACTAGCGACCCCCTTGCGGCTTCGCCCGCTTTTACTATTGGATTATTCATATAATGTATGTTTGCAAAGCATTTAAGATAATGTGAAAATTAATTAAACCCTAATGCAACCCGCATTTCCGTAGATTCAATAAGGATTTTCCAATTGTTTTACACAGCAAGGATTTTTTAGTAGGTACTGTAATTTTAAATCTGTGATACTAATCTTTTCAAGTACTTATTAAAATATATTTAAACTAGCGGACGCGCGCAGCTTCGCTTGCGTATTTAGGGGTGAATTCTAATAAACCACGAAACATGTGTTCAATGAAATATTTTTAAGAGTCTAAATTTTAAATTTTATAAAAATCGGTGGCGATTTAAAGATTTTTCCATACAAACTGTCAACCCCTTATTTGCACCCTTAGGGGGTGAATTCTAGAAAACCATGAAACACATGTTCAATTAAATATTTTTAAGAGTCTAAATATCAAATTTTGTAATAATCGGTGGCGATTTAAGAATTTTCCCATACAAACTTTCAACCCCTTATTTGCACCCTTAGGGGGAGAATTCTAGAAAACGATGAAACACGTGTTCAATTAAATACTTTTAAAAATCTAAATTTCAAATTTTATAAAAATCGGTGCCGATTTAAATTTTTTTCCATACAAACTTTGAACCCCTATTTCACCCCTTTAGGGTTAAAATTTTTCAAAATCCCTTCTTAGTGGATGTCCAGATTAGTGGATGTCCAGATTATAAACAAAAACCTACCTACTAATAACTACTACAAAAAATATGAAACCAAATATATCGCGCTGAAATAATACATTCAACTCGAATTTTCCAATACGTGCAAACGCATCTAAATCTTCGTTGCTATAGAGGCAGGCAGGTTTTTTTTTTCGAGCTTGTGGTTAATGCTGAAGAGGGTATTCTGTCCCTGATGAAAAGCAAGCACGACGTGGCTGCCTGTGAGGAAAATTAAATAGAATGCATCGGCCGGGAATCGAACCCGGGCCGCCCGCGTGGCAGGCGAGCATTCTACCACTGAACCACCGATGCGTTTATGGCAGGCGGGCGCGGCGGACGCATGGCGAGTAGCGAGCCGTTTCTTAGCAAGGATTTTTTGATATTGTAACAACTTCTAAAGTACTTATTAAAATGAAAAACAGTAAAAGACAGTTTTGGTCTACATTAAATGGCCACCGTAACTAATGTACTTATTTATATGCTGAGAGTAAGAGATAAGTGAAACTTGAGTAACATACAGCTGATGTGTCAACGGCGGGATGTGTCAACAATTAAATGCGTTTTTCTGTAAAACTATTCGCAATTTCGAAATATTATAAAAAGCAAATTTTATCTTCGTTTAACGTAGAAAATTAATAAAGTATTTTAAAGGATAAGGATTAATACCATTATGGAAAAATATCCCTCGCAATAAAAATATATTGAAATTATTATTTTTAGACAGAAAAATGATCACTACACGTTATTCTTAAAAGATACGAATATGCTCTCGCGGACTTTTTTGTAGATCTTATTAAGAGGAGCAATACTCCAGTACATTTTTTCATGTAGTACTTACCATTAGAGGAGCGCATGCGCGAAAGTGTCTCAACGGGTAGGACTTTATACACATTTATCGTATTTATGTTAATTTACATAAGAATGTACAAATAATAAACTATATATAAACCTTCTACGAAAAACACTCGACTTAATGGTGAAGACCGTATCAAAATCCGTTGGGTGGTTTAGAAGAAGAAGAGTTAGAAACAACAGACAGACACGAAAAGCGACTTTGTTTTATAAGATATAGGATAGGATATCGGAAAAATACGAAACAGTAAGTATTATTTATTACTTAACACTTTGAAAAGATTTATTTATTTCAGAAATATAAACAAAACTTTTATAAGACATCTTCGCCATGTTTCAAAGTTTTTCAAACATTTTGCTAAGTCTACTAAAGCTCGCTTCAAAAACTTCGTGTAACAGTTCCCATTATATATAGTCTTACATCGTATCATGAAGAGCATTTAAATTGCCTACTTAATAAGGTTTCCTTCCTTAGAGAAATTGGGTGAGAGCTCGTAAAGCATTTATATGTTTAGTACTAGTTAAAAAGGCAAGTCATGGCGTAGAGGTACGAGCGTGTAACTGTAGAAGACTGTAGAGGAAGGACGAAGGTTTTGGGTTAGATTCTCACTCGAGGAAATGTAACATTTAATATTTCCATTCCTTTGTTCTGGTATGTTACCAGTGGTAACCACTCAACACGCAATGCCTCCAAAATTCAGTGGAAAGTGGGGAACAAAGTGTCACTAGGTTCCCTCTGTCTATCATACTATCTGCGGGATACAGCGTGAAGATGAAAAAATAACTTTTTGTTTATGTCTTAGTTGTAACTGTTAATTAAAAAGTTTGGTTACTTAAAAACATATTTTGGTAATTATATTTTAATATTTATTATTTAGTGAAATGTATTATTACAGTTTTTAAACAAAAATAAACCACTTTAAAATAAGAAGAGTAAAAAATCCTTGCGCGGGTAATTAACTTGAAGTCATTAACGTTACGTCAATCATTTCACACCTTATCGAAATAACTGAATCGAAAATATTCCTCGCGCTGTAAAGGCACCGCTTGTAATGGCCCAGCTATTGGGAATTCATGGTGGGATTAATATTATAAATTTTCTATAATGTCTTGTTTATAATCTATTTTTTCATCTAGTTTTTCACTACTAATGTGTAAATTATTCGATAATGAATAATTATTAAGTTTTTTCGTATCTAAAATTGCAATTTGACCTACTTTTTTTGCCTTAATCAGACCAAAAATCGACTACTCATACATTATTATAATTAATGAAGCCTCTTTATTATAATCAATGATGGTACAAGGGTGTGACTGTAACGCAGCGGTTGTGGGTTCGATCCCCACTCGAGGAAGTGAAATATTTATTTACGTTTATATTTCCATTTCTTCGCTCTGGTGTCGAGGCCAAGCGTGGCGTTGAGTTCTGCCCCTCAACACGCAATGCCTCCAGGATTCGCCAGAAAGTGGGGAACGGAGTGTCTTAACACTGGGTTAATTGCTATGTATATGCAGGCACGTGATAAAATAATCTATATATATAAAAGGACTTGTCCTCACTGACTGAGGTAAGACGCACGCACAGCCGTCGCCGCTGACGGTAGAAACGTAAAATTTGGACAGATGTTTACTTTCGTAATCTGGACATCCACTAAGAAGGGATTTTGAAAAATTTTAACCCTAAAGGGGTGAAATAGGGGTTGAAAGTTTGTATGGAAAAAAAATTAAATCGGCACCGATTTTTATAAAATTTGAAATTTAGATTTTTAAAAGTATTAAATTGAACACGTGTTTCATCGTTTTCTAGAATTCTCCCCCTAAGGGTGCAAATATGGGGTTGAAAGTTTGTATAGATTTTCTTTTAAATCGGCACCAATTTTTATAAAATTTGAAATTTAGACTCTTAAAAGTATTTAATTGAACATGTGTTTCATGGTTTTCTAGAATTCACCCCCTAAGGGTGCAAATAAGGGATGGAAAGTTTGTATGGAAAAATCTTTGAATCGCCACCGATTTTTATAAAATTTGAAATTTAGACTCTTAAAATATTTCATTGAAAACATGTTTCGTGGTTTATTAGAATTCACCCCTAATTAAGCAAGCGAAGTTGCGCGCGTCCGCTAGTCATATATATATTTTTTAATGATGTCAACGTCAATATAATAATTTGAAACTTGCTCGCTAAAAATAAAAGCTGCACGTACAAAACCGTATTTAAGTAGGTACTTCATTATTCTTTTATGTTTATCATGCAGTCGCGCTCCACAAAGAATTTAATTCAAATCGGTTAGATTGTGGGAGTATAAAATTGTGTATATATTTTTCTTTGTAGTTTCCGGATTGAAGTGAGTGAAGTGTCTTTTTGATTAAATATAACATTTATTTTTCTTGTATGCTCTAAAACATTATATATGTACGTACACAACTTACGTACAATGTACATTTCATTTGACTATGAACATATTTTTTGTACTAGTATTCTACACCTAGGAAAGAAAAATACTTTGACCACTACTCTGACCACTAAGCCATACGTTCTACGTATATACATATGTCTTAGTGGTCAGAGCGCTTTCGAAACCGCTCGGTTTCGAAAAGCACGGGTTCAAATATTGCTACGTTAAAATTTTCATACGTTTTCTAGAAAAAGTAAATATTTATAATTTTTTTTAACATTTCATGATAGTAATGAAACTCTGAAATGTAATATGAATTTATGTGTTAACGAAATTATTAGATTAGATAATTTCAGCAACATAATCTATTGGAATAGTTAAATCGACTGAATTTTAACTTTCAGCTCATATAAATATTACGGGGCACAATAACAAATTTTTAAATAATGAGATGTTCACCAAATAGCCCATTTAATTCTTTTACGACTGCTTTGGCACGTCATAACTTTCTTAGCACCTCATATTTTACAAAAAATTTCTGTTTTCAGAACCTCCTAAGTTATGTCTCCCTCGAGGTCATAATATAAGGTCGTACTGGAAATTTATATGTAAAATTTGAAAAAAACATTTGTTTTCGTATGTAAATGAAAGTTAAGGTGGTGAAGGATTTTTTAGCTAACACATACATTTTACAAATAACAATTATACTCTGCTCTTTAATTTCAGCGATATATTCCTTACCTTAGTATTCCTTTGATGTATTTTATATTTAAAGCTATTGTCACTATAGGTTTTTTATTAACTGAAGGCTTTGCGTATAGACATTAGAGCTTAAAAATGGAAATATTAAATAATTCTTTTTCTTAAGTAAGCATCAAACCCACAACGCAGCTTGTGCTCCTGCGCCATGACTTACCTCAAAAAGACCTATAGCACAATGCAATTAAATTTTGTTTTTCAACCTAAACCTAACCTATAATAAATAGTTATTAAAAAAGGCAATATTTAAATTATGGCAATATTTCTAATATTCTAAATTATGCTTCAAATAAACTATAATATTTACAATTGCAGTAAATAAAAGTTTCTAAAGTAAATATATAAGTATTTCGAGGGCTCACCGGACGGCACACTCGGTGATGGGTTTTCGGATCAGTAGTTATAAAGCACAGCGGCCCTTGTTGTTTGATTAGTCGACCTGCTACTCCTGCCTCGTTCCACATCGTCGCCTGCCAGCTCGCTGTTCCCAAGACTTTATTAAAAACAGTATATTTATAGTACTGCAATAGAAACTCCACGTGGCAAACTTTTAATAATCTGGTGGAATGAATTCTTTTGTTGTTTTGCTTTTATTTTTGTTTTTATTTATTTTTAAGTTCTACTGTGGTAGGATTTATTTTTTGCAATAGGATATATTGCTTTTTTAGTACGTGTTACAGGCAATGTGTCAGTTACGAAGTTGAGAGCTCAAAAGTTAAATACATTTACTTTTATTTTTAACAAAACAAATGCCTTATCAAAAATATTTAATAATATTTTTGAATAGATCAGAATAATTATATAAATGGAACTCAAATTCGATATTTTTGCGACTGCAAAAAAATAATTAAAATAACTGAGAATTATTCCTATAACTAAAACAAAGACCAAAATGAACACCCAACAAGTATCATAAAATGGTGGGAGAAGAAGTGTATTCGACTATTTACTTCAAGAATTACGTATATTTAGAAGAAATCTAAACAATTAAGGTATGTCAATATATGCAGAAAGACTATTTATACACTTTGATTGCGTCTACATCAAACAAATGCAAATACACGAAATGCACATTGTTGCACCTTGAACTTTGCACAACAAATAAGCGTATTGACATTCCGTTATTTCCACGTGAACCTACTTTATAGTAATATTTAGTACTTATATTAATATTTTATACTTTTACTTCAATATCGCCTAAATTTTTCCTAAAATATATTTATATTAATGAACTATGAATGTATGTAAAAAACATAATAAATTTTACTTAACAGAAATATTATTCTTATTTTATCAAATTTATTGAAAAGTTTCGCCATTTCTTCTTGCTCAGTATAAAATTAAACATGAAAATTTAAAAGCTTTCAACAACTTCAAGAATCATTTTTAATATTTATAGATGTCACCCTCGCCTTTATTGAAATACGTTGTTTATTCCTTTTGAATTAAATAAGTATTCTCTTACAATCGATATTTATTGAATTTACTTATATTGTATCCAAAATATTTGTAAATTGTGCTTTTATTGTATTACGTATCTTTACATACATATATCTGCTTACATACATATATCTTCTTTCATTTCCTCGAGTGGAAATCGAACCCACCATCCAGTCTGCGCTTAGAGTCGCAAATAACAAACATGTTGTGCCTCTACGCCATGGCCTCTACTAGGGGGTGAATTTAAATAAAATAGGAAATGTTTTTTTTTTGTTTTTTGCAAATGCATTGATTGATTGGTACGATGGGCACCTACTACTTCCGTTAAAAAAATATATTTTATAAATGAACTTAAAAAAATATTTTAAAAGCGTTACGTATTTAGATTATCCAGTTCAAATCTGCTTTTCCCTTCTTAATAATCTCATATTACCCCACGTATGTCTTCACTATAAGTACATTCAAAAGTTTGCAATTCACATATAAGTTTAGCCAAGTGTGATCGTCAGAACTTAGAGTGATGGTCGTTTAACCTAAATCTGCCCAAGACACGCTCATTAATTCAAGTATAGTTTGCGGCTGGACCTTCAGTTGCGTAAATTATATCGTTACTGCAATAGTCACGTACTGTGGTTGATGTCTTACGTTCATTTGATGTAATTATATTTGTGCTAGCACTTAAAACTTAAGCTTTTACAGTTATTAGAGCTTACACAAACGGTTGCGTCCAGGACACACATATTTTTTTAGATTAACGCTGTATCCCGCATAGGAGTAGCAGGGTACATAGAGGGAACCCGGGAACCTAGTGTTAACTCCATCCTATTAAAACGCTTTTATTCTTAATTTTCCGCCCAATTATGGAGACATTGCGAGTTGAATGGCGATATTCAATGCCACGCTTTGCCTCGACACCAGAGCGAATAAATAAAAATATTAAATAGTTAATTGCCTCAGTTGGGATCGAACCCTAAACCCCTCGTGTTTGCAGTCACATACTTGACACATACTCGTCTGCACCACGACTGTTCTCAGGGGCCAGTACAATATATATGTATACATATGTATATTGTATACAAATTTAATATATTTAAACATATATCTTTGATTTACTAGTTCCTTCTTGAGATAACAGAAAATATTAGAGAAGCTACTCTTTCAATGTCCTTATATCTTCCACCGTCGTATGAAACCGCCAACCTATCGGAAATCAGTTTAGATGGCTATTCCTTAATAGAAAACCCTAGCATGCCTTTTAGCTCTGGTAAGTTGAACATTGCAAAGTAATACCACTATACATATATTCTTAACAGTTGTAAATTTTATTTGTACTCTTTTATAGCGGCATAGATGGAGAGACCTAGAACCTAGAAAATATAAATTTTGTCACTATATTCTTGGGAAATGAAACGACATTAGCTATGCACTATAATTAAAAATATTAAGATATCTCAAAGCCTAATATGTTAATTATCTCAACAGTTGTCTAAGCACGGTGTTGAGTTACACAAGTTTGGGAAAAAGGGGGAAGAAGTTCCCTTTACATACCCTGCTATATACAGAATACAACTTGAACCCCAAACAATATCCGAATAAGAACCCAAACTACCACCACATACAACCACATACTGCGCCATAAAGGCGTGAAACGTTAAGTTATCTTAATTACATAGTCCTGAAATAGAGCACGCTCGTTACTGTAGATTAAGTTAGTAATTCTGCACATAATCGGTTACGCTGAGAGTTTAATAACTAGAATGAATAACTAATCATGGCTGTCTGTGCACACACGCAGGCATCAGACGGCGGAGTTTGTTTAAATGAAAGATATTCATCTTTTAGTATGTGGTTTGAATGTGGTACTTTGATTGCGTATGCTAATTTCACGTTCCAGTTTTAATCTTTGTTTTAGCTTCACGATATATCCCGCACAATAGCAAGGTAGGCCGAAGGAACCTGGGAAGGAACCTGATACTTCCGTTCCGCACTTTCTGCCGAATTCAAGAATCATTGATCATGGATTAACTGGTGGAACGTAACGCTGCGCTTTTCTTGTTATCACAGCGAGGAAGTGAAAATGTTAAATATCCCATTTCCCAAGTGGGAATCGAACCCACACCTGTCGTGTTTACAATCGCAAGTTTACATATAAGGGTATAATAGTAATTAATATATAATTTATTTATTAATGTCAAATGTTAAATAATACAAACTTCTGTCCAGAGGATGTCCTGACTAATATCTGTCCGATATTTGTTTGTGGGCATACGGGTACGCGACCCCGGATCCTCGAGCCGCCATTTTTACATCCTCATCCAGTCCGTAAGAATGGTGTCCTAACTCCCCCCCTCCTTCCCTTAGCTCCCTCCTTCTACCTATCCTACCCCTTCTATTTTCCTCTCCCTTCCTCGGTTTTTCCCCACAAAGGGGTTTTGGAGGTCAGACGGCATTCGCTCCATTTAAAAACCGCCAACCGCCACTTATATGGACCGACAAAACAACAGACTGGGTACGGCTAGGGCGTCGCCGCAAAACGACGCGCAGGCACATCGCCCTACACCTGCGACAAGTGGGCAAGGGCTACCGTGTCATGTACGGGCACGGCTTAAAGACGCTAGTACCCAGAAGGAAACTCCGCTTTGCAACGTGGAATATTGGCTCTCTGACCGGACGATGCAGGGAACTCGCAGATGTACTCATGAGACGTCGGGTCCAGTGTGCCTTCCTCCAGGAAACACGCTGGAAGGGCAATAAGTCCCGTAACATCGGACAGGGTTACCGGCTTATATACACTGGGTCACCTTCGGGTAGAAACGGTGTAGCGGTAGTGCTATCTGAAGAGCTTCAGAATGGGCTCCTTGAAGTTGACCGTCGCTCCGACCGCTTGATGCGAGTGAGGGTACTGATTGAGGGCGTCATCACAAACTTAATCAGTGCCTATGCTCCCCAGGCGGGATGTAGCGCGGCCGAAAAGGAGACATTCTGGGAGCAGTATGAAGGGGTGCTACTTGCTGTGCCGTGTACCGAAGTGGTCTTATTTGGGGGGGACTTGAACGGGCACGTCGGTAAGGCTGCTGAGCCGTATGAACGTGTTCACGGGGGTTTTGGGCACGGTCTTCGCAATGCAGAGGGAGAAACATTCTGAGAACCTGTATTGCGTCTGATCTGGCCGTCGTGAATACGTTCTTCCAAAAGAATTCTCAGCACCTTATCACGTATAAGAGCGGGTCCCACTCAACTCAAATAGACTACTTATTGACCAGACGGTGTCATATGGGCAGGGTAACTAACTGTAAGGTCATTCCAGGCAAAAGCCTAACGGCCCAACATCGTCTTCTTGTCATGGACTTTAACGTCACTCCGAAGAAGAAAGTAGCCGAGAAACGTAGGCCTCGGATCAAGTGGTGGTTGCTGAATGGACCGATGCAGACCGACTTCCTGGCAGAGGTGAAAAGTCACAATATTTCGACTAACACCGAGACTGCTCAGGATGCTTGGGATCGGGCTCAGTCGGCAATCATTGCGGCGGGCAGGCGAGTTCTTGGCCTTTCTAGGGGAGGACGTGTCATCGACAGGGAGACATGGTGGTGGAATGACGAGGTGCAGGAGGTTACTCGTGAAAAGAAGGCTGCCTTTAAGAAGTGGCAGGAATCCAACTCTCCTGAAGACAGACTGGAGTACACAGTAGCTAAACGTAGCCAGTAAAAGAAGCTGTAGCCAGAGCCGCAGTGAGAGTTGTCACCATTGTAATGATAAACTTGAAACTGTGGAGGGGCAGAAGCTCATTTACAAACTGGCACGTTCCCGGGATAAAAGTGACGCAAGATATCGCAAAATGTCTTTGCGTCAAAGATTCCCAGGGCACGCTGCTCTGTAATCATGACTCTGTGAAGGAGAGGTGGAGAAGCTACTTCCAGGAGTTGCTGAATACTCAGCACCCATGCAGTCTTCATCACGACCCACCGCCTAACCTCGGACTTATTGCCCCAATAACCTGACGAAACACGTAATTGCCTTCGACGCATGAAGAACGGAAAAGCGGTGGGACCTGACGACATTCCGATCGAAGCGTGGAAATCGTTGGGCTCTCTTGGTG
>HE670485.1:294933-325903 GCA_000313835.2 Heliconius melpomene melpomene | reverse complement strand
CATTCCTTATAGAAAATAAATATAATAGTCACTTTTAGCATTTCATATAGATTGAAATTATATTTCTATAGAAATTATATTCTTATATTTCAAGCAGGCGTAGCCGCGTCCGGGTCCGCTAGTATTTAATAAATATTCTTATAGCTGAAGCAGGCGTAGCCGCGTCCGGGTCCACTAGTTTGTAACATAATATGTTAAATACTTAATGAAAATTTTATTGATGCTACAAATATATCTATACTAATATAATAAAGCGGAAGAGTTTGTTTGTTTGTTTGTTTCTTTGTTTGTTTGTTTGTTTGTTTGTTTGAACGCTAAGATCTCTGGATCTACTGGTCCGATTTACTTTGTTTTTGTTTTGTATGAAAGCTGCATTCTTCAGAAGTGCTATAGGCTATATAACATTACATTACACATATATACTAATAAATTAAAATACTTTTTAATTTGACATGCAATTTATTCTGCCATGTTAATAACAACCGTCGTCGCTACGCGACCGCGTTCGTTACCGCGTCATTTTGATATTCATCCTTATGAAAATAAATATAATAGTCACTTTTAGCATTTCATCTAGATTGAAATTATATTTCTATAGAAATTATATTCTTATATTTCAAGCAGGCGTAGCCGCGTCCGGGTCCGCTAGTAATATATAAAAGCGTTACGTACATATAAATATATGAATAATGTAAATGTATAATCTCCAATACAGTTAAAAAAATGTTTATGTACGTTGAGAAAACAAGTAATTATTTTAGTTTCAATACATTTTATACTGTGGCTGGAGCCACTACTATAAAGCTATAGAAACATTATTTAATTAAAAACTCAAAAGAATGTCTAATATAAAGATGAGATTAACGTAACGACTTATACAAAATAAATCAAATATTTATATATTGAAAATCAAGTAAAATTTAAGAACAAAAAAGATAGGAACAAACTTCTTATCTGGAATTTTCAAGAAGGCACTGGCAATTATTTTGCATACTGAACTGAAAACTACTTAAATCTAATACGGCTTTGATTTGTACAGTATAGAATTCTAAGCAGAATTGAATACACATCTGTTTTCCAATACTATGTAAATACTAAACCCTAATGCGATCTCATTAATTATACAGTATGAAGGATTAAACAAATTATACGAACCGTTTATCGCTGTTTGCGCAATGGCTATAGTTAATACAAATTGAGCTATTAATATTCGACTTCAGATAGTGCTACAGAAAATCTATATGGAAATTTTATATTTCATAGAGGGGAACAGGGTGTCTTAACATTAGGTTCCCTCTGCCAACCCTGCTGTGGGGGTACAGAGTAAATAAATACAATTTTCTTATATAAAACGAAACTACTATATATAGTTATACTTTAAAAATAACTCACAACAACAGTATAATATCAACATTTACAAGATACCCCAACCCACGTCCACATTACTTAGAGCGTATACACGTGGCGCAGTGGGGAGCGTGTACCACCACCGCTTATTTATTTGCAGTAGCACGCCTAGATTGCAGATTTAAACTCTTCACCGTGTGAATATTTACATTCGAGATATTAATTTCTTAAATGTCTACTTTACGTCTTATTAATTTTACTGGATATTATCAAGATATATGTTTTATGATAAACGCTATTTTGAGCTCAGAGGCAGAGGGAATCTAGTAAGACTCCTTTCTCCAATTTCCGTCAAATTTTCCAAGCATTATATTTTGAGTGGTAGGCGCAATTTGGCTTGTTACTAAAGCGAGGAAATGAAAATATAATAAATATTTCTCTAAGAGGGAATGGAACACTTTTTAGCCCAAGTTTCGATGATAATATATATTTTTTTTATATTCTGAGAATATTTCATATAATTATTAAAAAAAAATTAAATTAGTTCTAGTCGTTTATTATTTATACTAGTATATGTAACAAATGGATATATTTTCACGGTACAAAGCTTCCAGTTAAAGCAAGAAATTTAGCAGTGCTCAGTCGAGCCAGAGTTATCGCAGAACTCACTTGCACTCACCGGAAATGTTTACTCACCGAGCCGCGTATTGTGAAACGTTACATGATTGTGTTCCACTAAAATGCTTTAGATTGGCTTCTATTGTCATATACAATTAACTTTTGTCAATCTTTATATATGTACTTGTGGACCCGAACGCGGCTACGCCCGCTTGAATTATACGAATATTTGTTCAATATATTTATGAAATTATTTTCAGTTTTCAATAGAGAGATGCGTTAAGCAAGCTCATTTTGGGTGATGTTTTCTAACAACAAACTTTGCAAGTCGTTGCTTAGCAACGGTCGCATAGCGACGGGTGTTATTAACATGGCGGAATAAATTGCATGTCAAATTAATAAGTATTTTAATATATTGATATCTAAAACATTACAAATATGAGAAAAAAAAGTATCCTATGTTCATTCCGAGATTCTCAAGTATCTCTATATGAGTATTTTATCACAATTAAATTAGCGGTTTAGCTCTGATTGCGTAAAGGACAGACAGACAGACAGACAGACAGACAGACAGACAGACAGAGTTACTTTCGAATTTATAACAGGTATAGGTATGGAGGATGGATAATACATACAAAAAAAATATGATCAATAAAACTTATAGTGACAAATGTGTCCTTTTTTTAAAATAATTTAATATAACTAAGATAGTTTCCTATTTCACAATATAGAATATATTTTTTCATTTTGTTTCTCGCAATATTATGAATCCGTGCCATGAAATGTAAGAACATACGCTCTGTTCCAAACAATACGTTAAACGCGTTCTTTTAACCCAACGCCTTCATACCCTAACTCTATAAGGACCTCTTCGATTCCATATTCTTTGTTATTTTAGAAATTAAAAAAAAATACATTCTATAATTTAAAAAAAAAATCTGATTTTCTTTATATGACAAATTATTATTTTACTTAATACTTACCTATATATTTCGGTATCATAGTAAAATATAATTACTTATCTATATATATAAAATCGAAAGGTCACTCACTCATCACGAAATCTCAGAAACTACATGTGTTAGGAATCTGAAATTTTGCATAGGAGTTACTTATAGGACGTAGGTGCTCGCTAAGACGGGAATTTGCAAAATTCGATTTCTAAGGGGTTTTTTTGGGGTCGAAAGTTTGTATGAAACTTTGTTACTACAAATGCTAGGAGTCTCAAATTTTGCATAGACGTCACTAGGACGTAGCCATGGAGACAGAAATGAATAATAACATAGTTCACGCGGGTGCAACCGCGAGCGGGCCGCTAGTACTATATAAAAACGTGCTTACATACAATATGGAGGAAAATAATATTCATATTGTATCATGTATTCATTATAAAGTTTTGAATACACAAAATATCCATTATATTAAACTAAAATGAATTGAGAATATCAAACAAATTAAACTCATCGTTATCGTCTATTCATATATATTTTAGTTTCGATATTATAACATCAAACTTTACCGAAACCACTTACCCTGTACTTACTCGAAATTCTGAATTGTTATATTAGTACAACTATATTCATATTATAAACTATATCCATAGAAATATTCGGAACCTAGAGTTAAGATACTCCGTTCCCCACTTTCTGTCAAATTCTGGACGCATTGCGTGTTAATTGGCGATACTCAACGCCTCGCTATGTCTTTACACCAGAGCAAAGAAATGAAAATATAAATTTAAATAAATATTTCTTTTCCTCGAGTCGGAATCGAACCCACAACCAGTCGTGTTTACAGTCACACTTTGTGCCCCTGTGCCACGACTGGCCTCAATTATTATATAAATTTTTAATCTAAATATTACAATGACGTTGCGAATACGAGTTGTTTGTTTAAAACAAACAGACGAAACAAAATTGACTTTCTCTCAAATATTTGCTAATAATATTTTTAACAAGAACATTTAAAGAACACTTGTTGTATTTTGAAAACATACTTATTTAAATTTATCCACATCATATTCGAATCTCGTTTAAAAACGAAAAAAATATGATTTTCTGAAATCGAAATAGATTGAACGACATTTTAAAATTTACTACCTGATATTAAAACTAAAATCCAAAACATTTAACAATTTAAGCTGACTTTGTCTGAAACTTATCATGACAGTGTTTTTTTTAAAAAAACATAATAAAGAATTATAATTTAATGCATAAAATTTTAAAAATCCTTTATAAAAATATAATCTGGTAATAAAAAGCCATATCAGTTTAATATGGGTAGCAAATCTATTATTATACATGCGAAATGCTGAGTTTAATGTCGAATGCATAGAAAAACGGCGCTTAAATGGGACAGCGTGTGGACACGCGATAGGGTGGTAAAATTTGATTTAATCCTAGAAAAAATACACGAAGGAATTTAAATGAGCACTTTATAAGAATATCCTTTGTTCAAATAATGAAATATGGTAAAATGTTTTATGCTTCGTGAGGGAAAACAAACAATCTGTTTATTACTGAGAATTGGGAATATATATTATGTTGAAATTAATAATGTTAGTTTTAATATGTTAAAAATGAACTTACCAATAGATATATTTTATCCGTTTTAAAACATTTTGTCACTTTGTTTAAAAAATCAACTCACAGCTAGTGTTAAGACACTCCGTTCCCCATTTTTTCATTCGAATTCAAAACATTGTATAAGCGGCGAATAACCACGCTTTATCTACCAGAGAGAAAACTTGAAATATTTTAATTCCTCCGAGTGGGGATCGATCCCATAGCTGTCGTGTTTACAGTCAATTGCTTTCCCACTGCGCCACAACGACCTCATATATTTAATATTTTCTATTTACTAAATCATTAAATTCAGCAAAAAATCTACAGTACTGAATATATATAATGAAATGTACATAAAAAAAAATATTTTCACGATGACAAGCTCCAAGTTTTTCATAGAAAACAAAATTGAATATAAAAGGGAACATGAAAAATTTACTGTTTGTCAGATTCCAATTAGTGCATGGACCGTAAAATATTTACATTGCATATTTACTTCCCATTATAGCACAGTTATACCCTCTTGTTTATCAAATATATAAATATTACTGAATAAATATTTTACATTATTAGAAATTTCTTTAATATTCTTATATAAAAAATACAAGCTTACGCCATTTTAGACTGCAAGCCTACAACCCTCGTGTGCATCCAACTGCACCACGCACGTGCACTCAATACTTATTCTATAAGATTATTATGTTATCTGACTAAGAATAATCTGATCGATTCTTACTCTTAAATACTGGTGCAGGGTATGACTGTAAACGCGACTGGTGGTGGGTTCGATCCCCACTCGAGGACATCAAATATTTATTTGAATTTATATTTATTTCGTTGCAAAGCTCGTCTTTAAGTTCCGCAACTCAACACGCAATGCCTGCAGAATTCAGCGAAAAGTGGGTAACGGAGTACCCTAAAACTAGGTTCCCTCTGCCTACCCTGCTGCGTGCATATATATATGATGATACAGCGTGAAGCTGTATCATCTTTATGATGAAGATGTTTCTTATTTCTTACATAACAAGACATTTCTTTTTACGCTAAAAACTGAAGTAAATCAACGTGAACTTTTATCACCATAACTTTTCGTATACGAAACGTCAGACAAACGAAGAGAATAATCGAAAACCATATTTCAAACAAGCTAAGTAATATTTTTTTATATCTAAACGCGTACCCTTGCATTGACACAGACTGAGCAGTTCCCTACAAAAAAGGTTATTTCCTTTGAAGAACGACTCCGAACTCGATCTCGTGACTGACTGATAAATGAGCCTAGCTAGCACTCATAATTTGAGTGTTCTTTGTTTCATGTTTAATTCTTGGGTCTAAAGGCTTTTATATTTATAATAGGGATATGGATTTATTTAAAACATATTATGAGCATTGAGGCCGTCTTAGCGCAGTGGAACAACGTTTGATTGTAAATTCGATACTTATAGATTCAATCCCTAATCGGGGCAATGACATATTTTTTTTTATTTTGGTCGACTAAACAGTAACTGAGACAAAACTCGGCGTTCATCATATCAAGGATTTGGGAGGAAAGCGGAAAACAGAATGTCACTTCTTGCCAAATCATAGGTCTACGGGAAATACCAAATAGGTTTTGATTATGCAGTGAATTGAAAACAATGTACCAATCCTCATATCTTTTCATTGGGTTCACACAGAAGCTCAAACGAACCCGAAATATAAGGTCTTGACAAATGGACAGCCAGACAACAGAGTCATTTAATAAAAGTACCCTAAATTTTCTATTTCTATAAATTATAGTTTAACGCTTTTCCATAGTAAAATATGATATTTTGCACTCCGTACAAGCAATACCTGGTTTCATATACAACGACGACAAAGACAGTGTAATTATTTTCCTTACATATTATAACGAGGTAACTACGTAATAAAACTACACGAGGTGGATTATTTTATTATAAGTACTTAACTTTACAACTAAGTAAACAAATTACGCTTCTCGGTATTTAGTTTATATATTAAATAATAAGTGGTCCTAATTTTATAGCCTAGTGAGCCCATTAGAGATAATCTATCATTTAATGTTTTTATTTTTGCTCATTCCACTTCCTTACTATTAATTTACTTACTATTATCAGTTTTTTAGTACAAATTGCCTACTTAATACTGCAGAATTTGAAATAGAATTTGGAAATTGAAAACAAAATATAGCGGAATATAAAATCCTGTCTAATAATAGCATAGAAGACATAGCTATAAGCAAAAAGAAAGTAAAGGAATTTATATGAAAGACAACCAAAAATATAATATTATTTTTTCATAAACAAACATACGATATATATAAAACTATGTAATTTTGGATCACATTCATCTTACTTATGTACCAATAATATCTTAATATGTTATGGTTACATTTATATTTCCAAGAAAAGCTCGTGCTTAATATGAAGGATAAACACGAGTAGGGATCAAACTTAAAGGCTGTCAATATAAGAAACGAGATAGGCATTATTAAATTATTTACAGGTTCTATTATCTGTATAGTCTATGTTTGTACCATGCAAAGTAAATTGAAAAAGATAGTAGATTTTAATTATTCTTATTCAGCACACACCAGTATTGAATTTATTCAAGTTTCATTTTAATTATAATAAAAAATAACAGCAAATAAAATAGGAAATATCTATACTAATATTATAAAGCTCATAAATGTACTTTTTTGATTGAATGTATTAATTTCAGGAGATACTGGGTCGAAATAAAAAATCTCTGTGTTGTGATAGTCCATTCATCGAGAAAGGCTATGGTATATAACGAGAATGGTTTTAATATAAGCCACGGTCAGAGATACCACGGACATTAGGAAGCGTTTTATGGTTTTATGACATCTACGGCCTTTATTTTTTTTTTAAAGGGAAGCCAATGCTATAAACTAGTAGAAGTTGTATTATTATAAAGCTAAATCGTGCGACCGTAACAGTGGATGTGGGTTCGATTCCCACTCGTGGAAATGAAATATTTAGTATTTAAATATTCCACCCCCTACCCGTAGCGGGATTTTAACCCGCGCCTCTTTCGAAACCGTTCAAGCGCTCTGATCAACTAAGCTATACTTACTTTCCTAAGTGTGAAATAACACTTTAAAAATATAAAAAATATTTATCTTTTCCTGTATGGAACAGGAAATCATTTAAAATTTCACAAGCTTTAGTAAAAAATATTGAACGAAAAAGAAAATATAACGAGATCATTACTTTGTATCGAAATATCATACACAATACGATTTAAGAAAACTTAAGAAACTTTTAACGTGTTCAATATGTTCTCACCAGGTTTGATTTCATAGTGAAAGGTTTATTTACGAGTGATTTTATAAATTTACTAAGAAATTGATAACGTAAAATTGATTTAAATAAATATTTTAGTTAAATATCATGAAATTAAAAGATAAACATACAGATATTACTGTTTCAAAGCTTTCAAAGCTTCCACTATTTTTATTTTCAATGTTTCAATACATACACAAAACTGTATAACAAGTAAAAAAGAACCAGTTGATGTCGTTATTACTTTAAATAATCATTTGAAAAGCCATACATAACAGTTACTGAATGGTTTTCATAAATTTATAGTTTTTCAATATTTTTAAAATAAAATGTAGAAGTAAATATCTAAGCATATAACTTACATCTATTACAATAATAAATAATATATCCTATCAAAAAATCTATTCTAGCAATACATTTATAAACATTTTTTTATTTAATCAAAAGACTGGTTTCTTTATTCTCTCACATGGATATAATTAATTATCATTTAATGACAGAATCGAGAATTGTTGCTTGCGTTTCGATTTTCGTCCAATTTGAACTTACGAGTAGGTACGTGTATTCTCGTAACATATAAACGATTTCCAATAATTACACCGGCGTGATAAATGTGTTGTCTGATTCAGGCGTAAAGCTCTGGTATATATAAGATTTTCTTTTTTTCTTTCTAGCTGTATCTCCTAGGTAGGCAAAGGGGACCTGGGAGCTTAAAGCGTTGGGTGTCGAGTCCGAGCTTAACGCCGCGTCATGCCTCGTTACCATAGCGAGAAAATTTAAATATTATTTATAAATATTTTTATTTCTTCGTTCTTCTTCAAAGCGAACACACTGCCTCGAAAATTTCAGAGAAAGTGAGGAACGAATTGTCTTAGCACTAGTGGAGCTGAAAAAAAGTAATATATTCATAATAATCGAACACAATCTAAAACTACATTTCTTTCCACAGTTAATAACTGAAATCAACGTGCAGCTAGCGCTATTCCGAGATCTATTGATCCACATCGGCCAGCCCCACGACAGCCCCGAACTGCGGGAGCGCGTACGCCGCCTGCGCCGCACATGCGTCGAAGCCACCAAGCAGACCAGCCAATTAGTACTCCCTACTTGTAAGAAGTAAGTTTGTGTTTATTTTCAAATTTAAGCTTTTGAAGGTAATTCAAAGTAAGTCCAGTATTTATGATGAGAAACTTATCATCACAGCAAATTTGAAGTTTCATTCAGTCATTAAAACACTATGCTTTTTCCTATGATTTTTCCTAGATATTTCGAGGCATTGAGTGTTGAGTGGCGAAACTCAACGCCGGGCTTTTACTTTGTTGCCAGAGTGAAAAAATGAAAATAATAAATAATGATTCATTCCCTCCAGTGGAGATCGAACCTATGCCCTTGGACCACGAAGGCCTCTCAATTAATTTCTTTACCATAATTATATAATGGTTTCCTTTTCAAACTGCAGCGCGGTGTTTTTTTTAATTTTAAAAATATATATAAGAGTTTACCTTAAATATATATATCGATTATAAAGACTTACTTTGTTAGTACATTTTACTGTAAGTAATACTTATAAAAACGAGGCATTATAAAATGTAAACTTAATTTTACAACACTCAAGTTGCACTGCAACTTTATTGTGCTTATATTATACTCAACTCTACTAACATAATATTTTAGTACTTTCCTTCCTGAGCATTCTGAATATAATATACACATTTTCTATGTTACAGCAATGAAAAAAAAAACTACGTAACGTCATTACGTGATATAATTATTTGATTAATTAATACATACGAGTTTAGAAAACAAATATATTTTGTTATTATTTTTTATTCATTTTATTATTATTGCTTTTAATAACATTTCTGACAGTAAAATTACATTATTTGCAAATTATCCGATCGCCTCTGTAAGGATAATTATAATATTGTAAATTATTTTGAGGCAAGTCGTGGCGCTGGGGCACAAAGTGTGACTACCAAACCGACTGGGTTCAGCATTTATTTAAATTTATATTTCCATTTCTTCGCTCTGGTGTCGAGGCACCTGGCTGGTTCTGCCACTCAACACGCAATGCCTCCAGAATTCGGGAAAAAGTGGGGAGCGGAGTGTCTTAACACTAGATTCCCTCTGCCTACCTTGCTGTGTGCGGGATACAGCGTGAAGCTGATTTATTTTTATTAATATCTGACAATAAAACAGAGGATGATGCGTTTTTAAATACTTAGTTCCGCTGTGTTTAACGAACTGTTCCGCTGAAGAAAACGGGTCGCACTGCCGCTTTGCACTTTTCTAATTACACTAAGAAAACACTTAATATCTTAATTAAGTGGAATTAGAACCAACTGACATTGGATTCTATCAGAAATGTCTCAACTACACCACTTTATTATAAAATAAAAAGTTCTGAGCCCATAAATCCTCGTTCTCTCGTGCATAAAGTATAGTATGGCAAACCTTTCAAACTTAACTAATAACACATTTTAGGTCGGATAAATAATATAGAAACTTTGCTCTGTTAACCAACCTCGTTCAACTAAAACTGGCAAATATGTATATTATATGTACTCGTATACCAACTATAACCAAACAATAGCGACAGGAGTCACGCAACTAAATATTTTAAGGCACTTTATGAACATTAGAGTTGCCATTAACAAATATGGATACGTTTTACATAAGAATCAATTGTTATTTTCACGGTGTATACCACATGTAGTTGGGTAGACATTGAGAGCCTAGTGTTAAGACACTCTGCTGCTCACTTTCCGCCGAATTCTGGAGACATTGCGTGTTGAGTGGCGGAATTCTACACCGCGCCACACCAGAGCGAAAAAATTAAAATATTTGCTTTCCTCGAGTGGGAATCAAACTCACAACCTGTCTCTACAGTCACACGCTTGTACCCCTGAGCTACGACTGGCCTCAATTGTCAAACAGAAAATTATTTTGCAAAGCTTTAGGTGCCTACTTAAGTAGCCAATTATTTGCATATCAAAAGATGAATAGGTAGCCCTTACCTTAAGTCGAAAGAGAATCGATTATGTCCTTAAAAGTTTTCACCATTCCACCGCATCCTTTGAATAGCATAAACAAAACTAATAAATGAATGTACCTATTGTGTGGCTTCCAAAGTCCCAACCCTTAAAACAATTTATCTGGTGCCTGACTCGGTCCTTTCACTATCTGTGAAAATCATTTGTAAGGAATAAAAAGGCGTTGGAGCGAAATATAAATTATTAAACGAAGTATTATTAAATTTTGATTGCTCACGCAACTTAAAAGCTATGCCTCTGTAAGTATAGGGTGTGATGTAATTTAATTTTTATGCTCTAAAAGTGTTGGTTATATCGAAACTGAGAAGCTCATATATATTGTATAGGTAAACTGTTATATTTTATAATAAGGACACCAAGATTTACCGCCAAAGTCTATAACAATGGTATCGCATTACTTCATATTATAAATTAGAATCTTCTGGCGTGTTGAGCTTGTTCTGGATACATACATGTATATGTATATACAAAATTCTAGAATATGTTGGAAGTTTTAATCGTTTTAACAAAAAAAATAAATACTCAGAAACTATTTTATTTTTCAGCTTCACGCTACATATAGCAGGGTAGGGTATGGTTGTGTGAAGATGGGTACACCATCCCCCACTTTAAGCCGAATTTTCAAGCCATTTCGTGTTGACTCACAGTACTTAACGCCACGCTTTTGCCTTGGTGAACCAGGCGAACAAATGAAAATATTAATAAGTAATAATTTATTTTCTTGACTGGGAAACCAATCTACAACCATCGCCTTATAGTAACGCTTTTGTGCTCCAGCGTAGGCATTGTATACAATCGGCGTTTACTATTATGTTTGTGGCTTATTTCGATAATTACCGATTGTGAAGTACAAAACAGAGATGCTGCAGAGAGGCTTTGTTTAAATAGAAAAGGCACAAATGAAGGTGGGAATTAAAAGGAACCTCTGTAATCAGAGAGCAAGCTAACACAGAACACCCGTCAGCTTGATTGATTAATATCCATTCCCACTAAACACCCAAATGTGAAGTTCTAATATATTGCTATATGTATGTGTAATTATATACTATAGGGAATGAATAATTATATACTATATATAATATTAGTTTAATAAATAGACTTTAATAATAGTTTTTGTTACACAAAAAGGAAATTAAGATCAATTAGATTGCATAAGCATGTAATTAAATAGATGAATGTACAGCACGCTACATGCCGTAAATGCATGGGGTGATTTATATGAAGTTTTGGGTTTATACGAAGCAAATATTAACATGGTAAAATAAAATAGTTTACCTTTTTTGAGTTATAATAAAGTAAAAGGGTAAAACCAGGATAGATGCCTCACCTTCTGAAAAAGTGTCCTAGTTTCAAAAATATGAATTTTGTATGAATTATTTCTTTGAATGTAGCTAGTTCGATTCTTTATATTAATTTTTGATTGTATTTTTTTTACGATAAGACTATTAGAGATTTTGCAGATTTTAGATTTTCGTAGAACCCCTGTTTTGGGGATAGATCCATCGTTATATGGAGAGTTGCCTTGTATTGAATTGTAAAATACTAAGAAGGACTATTTTAGAGATTCGCCTGCAGTGTGAGATTGATGCCTTTTATCTATATATATATATATATAAAAAATCGAAAGGTCACTCACTCATCACGAAATCTCAAAAACTACATGTGCTAGGAATCTCAAATTTTGCATAGGAGTTACTTATAGGACGTAGGTGCTCGCTAAGACGGGAATTTGCAATATTCGATTTCTAAGGGGTTGTTTTTGGGGTCGAAAGTTTATATGAAACTTTGTTACTACAACTACTAGGAGTCTCAAATTTTGCATAGACGTCTCTAGGACGTAGTCATGGAGACAAAAATTAATAATAACATAGTTCACGCGGGTGAAACCGTGAGCGGGCCGCTAGTATTGTATAAATGAGAAATTTAACCAAATAATTTCGTCAAGTAACTGACGTCGAATTATTTAGATTAGTTCGCATTTCTTTAAATTTTTCGATTGTTATCATGCTATAAAAAGAAAATACACCAGTCTCGAAAATTTACGGAATATTCTTTACAAAAAATAATATTATATGAAGTTTTAGGTAAAGTTACTTTATAATATTTAAAAATATAATTTCCTTTCTTTTCACGGTCTGGCGTACTCTAAAAGTTTGAGCTTACAGTTGAAACGAGAAAAATTAATAAAGCATATTTGAACTCGCCCAACTACTAGTGGAATACTCTAAAATTTACGCTCCAGATAATTACTGCTTAATTCCGTCTACTTTTTGGCGAAAAATTGTGGATATATTAATTACGTTTTACCCACTCATGGAAAGTGCCTCGTTATGACATAACAACAGAAGGCTTTAAAAATTAGGCGACGGAAATTCGTTACCTGCAGAATAATTCAATTATTTTTTATTGCTTGGAACTAGGAATAACATTTGTTTAAAGTTTAATTTATGAATATTTGACACGTTAAATTTTAATTAAGTATGTGATAAATCTTAAAAGTGTATATTATAGAACTACGGTGAAATATACGTAGGTACATACTTTAGTATTTACAGGCCATTCGTGGCGCAGTGGCACAGTGTGATTGTAAATATTTTGATTTCTTCGCTCTAGCATCACGCAACGCCTCGAAAATTCAGCGGAAAATGGAGAACAGAGCATATTACCTTAGTTCCCTATATCAAACCCGCTATATGCAGTATACAGCGTGAAGCTTAAAAAAACTTAAGGTTTCTTAAAATATAATAAGCTACAATGTATATAAATTAATATTATTGAAACATCAATTCTTTTTTTTATTTAACGTTACGCTCATACCATCATGTTATTCATAATCATAGATAGTACGTACTACCTATAAATTCATCCATAGTGCTGTATTAAACAAACCAGGCCAAACCAATTAACCTGGGCTAAAGTGGTTAATCCTGACTCTCGGGTTCAATCGAAAGAAAAAATACATGGAAAAACTAGTTATAAACTTGCGATAAACATTTACGAATGTCATTTTTTTCTAAATATACCATAATAACTTAACAAAATATTTATTTTTTTTAAGAAAAAAAATACTTTTAAGAAGAAATAATATGATTATTTCTTAAAATAATAGGATTATTTGTTAAATCCTAAGCTATTTCATTACAATAAATGGAAATTACAATAATGTGAAAAATAGAAATTACCTATATCTAAATTAGTGTCGTACTTATAACAATTGTTTTGCAAGATAATTACCAGATGATATTCGTTATATAAATTTCGATCTTTGTAAGAAGAATAGTATTTCAATAGTTTTTCTATAAGCAAAAGCACCTTGTTTCACAAAATGACTAATGAACTAATTACGTTTTTATACAAACAAAAAATATAACGACTGATTAATGAATTTAAAGTGGTCAGGTATCCGTTGATACATAGTAGCAAAACTTAAAAATAGAAAATGATAACTTAGTTTTCTTGGCTCGTCATAAAATTTCAAAATTATTCTAGCGTGTGACAATTTAAGTATTTAATTCGTATAACTTTCAATTTTTTTAGGTTCCCACACACAGGCAATAGTGTAGGCAAATGGAACTTAGACACCTGAGTGAAGAAATAAAAACATTAAATATTTCATTTCCCCGAATAGAATTGAATGGAACCGTTCGAAGGAATCGAATCCATAACCTATATATAGCGTTAACAGTCACTCGCTTGTACTCCTGCGCCACGACTGGCCTCTCAATTGTTTACTATAATATTATAACATTTATCAAAATTCATATTGAATAATTGAAATTTATCTGCACAGGTCATCAAGTGAAGGCTGCGCAGATCAGCCGCAGTTAGTTCTGCTGTATTTCATGTCACAACTGCTTCTTCGAGAACTCGCCAAGTGCCACCGCCTGGTGCAACTTGTACCGATGGACATGACTTCTTACTATGGTACTATAAGTTACGTTTACACATATATTCTAAAAAAACACTCATAATTAGAGTAAAATAGAATATATTACGGACTTAATATCGAAAAGTGTTTTTAAATATACGTTAAATATTCTTAACAGTGAAATAAATATTAAGAAGGTAAAAGTTGTGATTTTTAAAAAAGTTGTAAAAATTGTAATTTTAAGTATTACTTATAAAAATAGCCATAAAAAATACTGATTTATTGATTGAACCATATATTTTTGTTAATAGAAAACCGCGCTGGACCATCAAACTTTGGTAATGTCATCAGTCAAATATTGCTGTGCAAACAAATAACGCCGGACTTCAACCAAGAGGAGCTGTGCAGCATCGCCAAAGACACACAAGAGATAACGAGGATCGTCAGCGACATTCAGGAGTACTTGCCACAGCATGAAAATCTTAATCATTTAGGTAAGCATAGATGTCATCGATAGATGTATCCTCTAATAATATTTTATTATTTGGGTACAACCCAAGAAAATAATTTATAAGTAGTTGTATATTAACAGAAAAATACTAAAATATATATACGATATATATAAAACTTTCTTGACTTTCATATCGCTTCTTCTTCTTCTTCATATCGCTTGTTTAACCTAATCCCTAATGAAACTACGATAGCTTTAAAGTTTTGGTTTTCCAAGAAAGACAATTCTTATCCGATTCGGTGTGATTTAAAAATGTTATACTTTTATACTCTGCCCTCTGCCTACCCTGCAGTGTGCGGGATACAGCGTGAAGCTGATAATCCACATCCTACAATATATTTGACAACTTCGTCTATCAGACATTGCAATAAACTACGTGTTGAGGTTTACCCTCTAATTAATATAAAATCGAAATCATCTGCTGTCTTCCTCTCATTTCTAATTAATAATCATCAAGATCAAAGTAAATACAGACCTATCGTGAAATTCTATATACATATAAAGACTTTAATTAATGAGGAAGTCGTGACACAGGTTCACAAGAGTGTGACTGCAACGCGATGATTGTGGGTTCGATCGCCATTCGAAGGAATGAATTATTATTTATTAATATTTTAATCTGGTATCAAAAGCGCGGCGGTGAGTTCCGCCACTCAACACGAAATGCCTCGAAAATTCGGGGAAAGGTGGGGAACCTAGTGTCTTTACACTAGGTTCCTTTTGCCTACCGTGGTCCTATATGGGTGAATTTAGAAAAAAAATATGCCTGAAATATAATAATAATGTTGAATACCTTATACTGTAAATGTTAAATCTTTTGTCCAATATGGTTATACAAAGTGCGTTATTAAGTTTCGCCAATAAATGAATGAAACGAGGTTTTCATATGGACCATAAAAAGAAAACGGTGATGGTAAAACGAAAATTACATTTTAATAGTTCTTTGATAACTTTTTTAAGTGTAATATTTATTCATGGACTGTAATACTTAGAACATACTTATTTGAGTATTTTAACTGATTTCAAAAAAAGGAGGAGGTTCTCAATTCGTCGGAATTTTTTTTTAGATAATAAATTAATGCATTTTTTTATTTGTAATAAGCCTAACACCTAAATATTTTTGGAATTTATTCTTTTGCTTATATTTTTTTTGTCAGCTTCATACTCTATCCCGCATGTAGAAAGGTAGGCAGAGGAAACCTAGTTTAACACTCGGCTCCCCACTTTCCGCCGAATTCTGGAGACATTTAAAAATATAACGTTAAAAGCTAGCTACAAAGTATTTCGTTCAACTGGTGTAACGAAAACGCCATATAACATTATTTTTCGTACTATAAAATACCGGAAACGAACAAATAGGATTTAGAAGTACATTTGTTACAGAAACCAATGTTGCACTTAAAGGCGACGACGTGAACGGCCTATGGAGGAACAAGCGGCGAGGATCCCTCTACAAAGGCATGGGCGTGCTTTGTTGTATGTCACGCCCGAACTACCTCTGAGGGTGACAGGTCTCGCCCACGCGGCGACCCTCAATCACGGACAAATTTTGAATGAAAACTGTATCTCCCGGATATTATAGGACGAGTTCTGAAATGGAATGCCTTTTCGTTTGTATTATGTGATGTTTACTACTGATGGATGGCCATTTATACATAAATAAATCATTTTTATTACATTTTCTTTCATATTCATAAATATCTGTGTTTAAAATGAGTTATAATTATATTCATTTTGAAGAAAGTAAAATAAGTTTCGATAGCTAATATAGAATAACAGGCATCTTGCGGAACTCCTCCTATCATAACTTGGATTTAATCCAAAACACCAGTGAAACAATAAAATTTAAAGTGTTCATAAACTATAAGTGAACACATCTATGATATTATATGTAGGTTTAAAGCGAATGAATGGTAATAGATGTGTAGAAATGAAAGGGTCCATTAGATTGCTAAACAAATAAAGATGCAACATGAAGTGTTAATTACGTACCATTAACCGCGAAGTGTATTGTGACGAATCAATTAAATATATCATATTATAGTTTAAGGTTAGGTTATTAAGACGCACGATATGCTTGAGATATTGTGAATAGCCTGGAGTGGGATCAATTGCGTTTAAGTAGTTTAATATATAAATATTTGTTTTCTTTGCACGCTATTTATATTCGTATTACATATTTTAATTATTTAGTCAAAATTAGAATCTAAATTATGTTTTATTTTTTAGTTTTTCCACATATGCAGTCCCTGCTCATATTAAATTCTCGTAGCGTAGTTTTAAGTAGTCTGATAATAGATACTTATCTAAGCCGTTTAAAACGACTACAGCATACAATAGACACAGTCTTTAAGTGGGCATTGTACTTTTCCTATTAAAAAAGTATAATCATTGGTTTTTAAATAGCTAAATAGTTTATTTACATTCGTACTATAACTTTTGAATATCTTACTTACTTATTTAAGAATTAAATTAATTTTATGTATAATAATACATAATTAGTACTTAGTTATAAAGGTAGGAAGGCTATGTCCAATTATCTCGTCTTCCAACGCATCCGAGGATGAGTTAAGATCTCATTAAATGTAAGATGTAAACGACGCTCGTCCTATTATTATAATTAAAAGTCTTATTTTCTGATATATATTGAAAATCATTTATGTTAACATAACAATATTTATACATGTTATTGTATAATTTAAATAATTTTTTTAAGTATAATCATTAAAATTCTAATGGAGATGTAAGAAATAGACTCGCAAGATATTAATACTTATCAAAATAATATTCAGTCTCCTTAATAATATGCATTAGGTACTTCTATCTCCAGTTATTTTTAACGATCCAATAAAATTTTACGCAATATAACCCTCTTTAAATCGTTATATAGACGCTTTTCAGGAGATATTGAAAGTTCTATTGGGAGGATATTGAAGAATTTTAGTGCTTAGCCATATCTTCTAACTTAATAAAATAGTCACCGATGCGTAAAAGTATATACAGTACGAACAAGAATAAACATTCAGGTTCTTTAAAACATTTCAAGTATATCAACAACTCCCACAGATATAATTCAAAATTTCTCTTTTTTTTAATTATTCCAAGATTATATAAGAATATATATTGGTTTTATATAAGTTTTAATGTTTTTTTTTTAAATTTCACTTCTATCGTTACTATAAGATATGGCCTATTCAAAATTCTTACATAGTTCAACTTACATATTCTAGTCAATTATTCTTTAAGTCCTGGAGTAACATTTATAATTATAAGAATTAATTGTGTATTATTTAATAAAATAATATAATAATAGATGACTAAAATAGTGACAATTATTATCTATGAAATAGCTTTCAATTAGATTGATTGTATATTCATATTATATTTGTAAAATATCGATAATAATATTTCGTCTACTAATATTTTTATATGAACTTCAAATGTCTATAGTAATTACCTATTATTTACTTTTATATCAAAATAATAAAAACTCTTGATACATTATTTTTTTTAAATATCAGTGTAAGAAATAGTGTGTATTTCATCGTTACGCTTAAAAAAATTAAAATCATATATTTAATGTTCATATCATAATAAATAAATATTAAGAAGATAAAGTCGACAGCAATTGATATTTTGGATATACGGATAGATCTAGTCCCATTCGAGAGAAATTAATCGTATCGCTGAGTCCAGAGCAAATTCAATTCATAAAACAAACAGCCATGCTGCGAATGGGTTGCCATATAACAAAAATATTTAGAATTTTTAGCATACACTATTTATATATAACACCAAACATTTGATATTGCACCATTTCACCTAGTCTGATGTATATTTAATTTATATTTGTAGTAATTGTATAAATTCTAGTCAATATTTAATAATCTAATAAAAATTCAATTTAAATATATTATATATAGATACCTAATTGTAATACAGGAGTAAACTATTTATATTGATGCACTTATTAAAGTGATGACTGTGATATACTCTAAAATAAATTATAGAAAAAAATGCATTAGTAAATCATTTGAATCGTAAAACCGTTTTATTTACTAACCTATTTTAGATTACCTGCAATTGTTTACGGCTTTTGTGCCCGCCTTGTTTTACCTGTGTATATATGGAGTAAGGAACATTTGTCTTAACCAGATGTTCAGCCTGGTTCTTGTACATCAATCATGTACTTGACAGAACTGACGTAAGCCGTAAAACTTTTTTTTTTTTCAATATTATTAAATAATTTTATATATAAATTTTTATTCATAATTAAAACTGTAAGAAGTTTTGTCTTTGTTACTAATAAATTTAATTGATAAAAAAATATAACTCTTTAAGAATATTTAATAAAGACTTAGGTAAGCACAATTTTTTTACAATTCATTAATATTATTCGCTTGGTTAAAAAACAATAAAGTAGAGTCAATTCGATTTTATATTATAATACTAAAGTCTATTAAATTGCTAGTATAAAACTCATATAAATCATAACAGCTATATATATACTTTGAAATTTTATAGGTCAATCAAAATAAAATAAAACCAATTTGTTAATCTTCAAACGAATATTCCTTATTAATTTAAGCAAATAATTACAGGAGAAAATATTGAATTCCATTTATTTATATAACCTTCTTCCAAAGGTCATCACTCCCGTTCGTAAATATCACCTCGATGGCGTATGTATGGGATTGCTGTGCGACCTCCGCCACCGTAATCAGCCCTTGCTCTCTTTGGCTTATATTCACGCTCTATTGAATCCTTTAACGCGTATTCTATAACATCACATAGAATCAAGTCTATTAACGACTGAGCCACAGGTGCTTTGTTGATTTCTATATATGCTTATTACAATATATGGTTTTATTAAATATTTGTATTATTATAATTTAATATTTCCATTCTTCCCTCTGGTAACAAGGCCAAATGCGGCATAAAGTTCCACCACTCAAGTAAGCCTCCGGAATTTGGCGCAAAATAGGGAATGAATGTATTTTAATTAGAATGGAAAGTCTTGACACTGGATTCCGAGGTTCCCTCTGCTTACCCTGCAATATGAGGTATATAGCGTGAAGCTTAAAAATGTATTACTCAAAACTCACTAACTAATTAATCATAGTTCTACAAGTAGGACGCTTATTTTTTTAGTCAAATGAAGTAAAACATGTAACTATATATGAAAATAAATAATCGAGTTAAAGAAGGCCGCTTAAAATTAACGCAAAATTCTTTCAATGCTTTGTTGAAAATGCAATTTTATAAAGAACAAAGCCGTTAACGAGCTTTTTAAGCTACATGAGAATACAGCGTAATAAAATTATGAAAGAATTTTATTGCTTACTTACTTTCTTTTGACTCTTTAATTCGCCGTCTGTTATCTTTTACTGCGAATCCCTTGTAATATCGTACATTTTTGCTAGGATCCAATATTTTAGATTTTTTATATGAACCATAGTTTGAGAACAAGGAGGAAATCCTGTAAATTAAAACTATTTACTGCATGTTACTGACAAAAAAATTAACCCTATAATATTTCCTATATTATTATATCACTGTCACCATCGCGACAAAATTATAATTTTTTTAATAGCAAATGGAATCCTACTTACACTTTAGCTATGTCTTTTGCAGATGATTTTGGCAAATCCACCTTTGGATTCAGGATTACGTAGAGTTTAGAGTAGGCACTGTCCCCAGGTGGAGTCTGATTATGAAATTTTGGTGATTTTTTCTTTTTAGAACTATCAACCACTCTCACTTTATGCTGATATAAATTATTATATTGCTTTATTAGCGACTTAAGTGAAGGATTTAAATTTTCATGATAATTATACAGTACATCTTTACCGTATGCATCTAAAGAGTCATAATTTTTTAAAGATGAAGTTCTATCATCATTATTAAATTCAATATTTTGAATGACACGTGCTAAATCGTCATTGTCATCTCTTAAAGGTGGTGGTGCACGAATAACGTCTCTTTGTTGTACATTCTTAGAGTTGTCAACAGAGTCCAAAATATCATTCAAATCTATATTTTTAATTTGTAAACCATGGACTCTGTATAAAGTTTCCACGCCTGAAAATCATATTAGAATTTTTTTAAAATGTAAATTAATATTATTTTTGTCTTTTAAATATTCAATTATATATTTTCTTACTTACTAATAAATAACAACGCAAACAAAGCCATTATATTAATTTAAAAAAACATATCGGTATAAACTAATTTGGCATTATCAAACGAATGCTGAGTTTTCACGCTAATTTTCAATTCATTTTCTCTTATCGAATATTAATCACGTTTAGTGCTTGAGTTAAATGTATTAACAATATTTTTACTAACCAATAAACATCTAAGTGATAATGATCCATTTTGGAATTTAAAATTTTACATATATCTAATGAGAACAACAACGTATAAATTATATTTAAATGAATTAACAAAATTTTGTTTTAAAGCGAGACTTTAATATAGAACATGTGACAAAATTACAGTTTTAAAATAAGATAATTAAGAGATAGCTCAAAATATTACAAATGTTATATTTGTTATATTTTTAAATTTCATAATACATATATTATATATAAAGTATACAAAAGTAAAGTTAAAAATAATCTTGAAATATTTTTTAAATGACAAATGAATAAATAGGTCGCTTATATCGATAAGGCCGCCTGTTGTGCATTTTATTAAGTGATGTTTTTCGATCTTTTACTTCTCTTTATTTTGTGGTGTACAATAATGTATTATTATTAGGCACGATATGAAAGTGGCAATAATTTTTTTCTAAAAAAGTAGAAATAGTAATAGAGTATTTTATGATTTTCGACTTATATTACACAATACATTCATAGTAAAAAGTGCTATTATGGACCATAACTACTAGCTTATGCTCCAAGATAAAGATGCAAGGCATGCAATTCGAAATAGAAAACAATATAAAAATATACAAAACTGCTGGCTCCAAGTTTAACGCGCGAATTGCTCTAAATTGTGTCAGTTGTGCACTTTAAAATCTAAAGGTGTTTGTCGTTGAAATACAAATGTATGCGATAGAATGTAAAATATATTTTGTTGGCACCGCATTATAAGGAAATAGTTTAAGACATTCTTTCTACTCACCTTAAACCTATTTCTCCAAAGGAGTCTGCATTGCAGTCTTTTAGAGGTAGATAAAATTGGGAGAACAATTTACATTAAATTCTATTGTTATTATCATAAAATATAAAATAAATATATATTTTATTTTTCTTTTCTTTGTACTTTTCGTACTAGGCCGTTTTTTTATATAAAATTATTTTATGGTATTTTCTCCTTATACTACGATCTACATCATAATTTGAAGTATTAAATTATGTGAGGCTGTGGTGGCCCAGGTGTGATTTAAGTATGTATATATATATTCTTACTTACTTACACCTCAGCTCCGCACCTCACTTCAGATAACGTAAGAAACAAAGATGTTTCGAATATAATAAAGCCAGTAAAAATGTGTTAATGGATTATTTGACATGAGCGATCCACTCGCGGCTACGCCTGTAAAATCACGAAAGTATTCACGTTAATAAGGACAAGATTTTTTAAATGTATTTTTTTAAGAAAAAGTAACCTATGTCCTTTGTAACACTTCTAAAAATATTTGTTCAAAGTTTCATGATAATCATTTGAGTAGATTTGGCGCCAAAGAATATTTTTTTTTTTTCATATTTTTTTTTATAAACGCCAATATATCCATTCTAAATTTTATTATTAAAACCAATGGCACAAACACCCAAGTCTTAAAGAATTAACAATTCTTTACAAAGGGAATTCAATTAGCTTGGTTTTATCGTCCGTCTGTTCTCACTTTGAAGTGCTGAATTTTTAATTTAAGCGTCCCTTTTGCATACATAGTATCTGTGCAAAAATACAGAGTACGAAATAATGGCGGGATGGGAAGGATTAGAATGGCTTTACATTTAAAATAATATCATTTTTATTATTATATTAGGGCCCTTGCTATGCTCAGGTAGATTAAATTACGCGATCAATGAAAATTGTACAAACTTCAACCTTTTCTTCGGTATATTACAGTATAAATTTGTTGAAGATTGAAGAAAATTTTGGAAATATCTTTTCTGTATCTTGTAGATGTTTATAAAATGAATGTTATTATAATATTGTAAATAAAGTATAGAAGAGTTTCGAAAAATATAATAAAACTATAATTTATAAGGACGAATAATTATAACTAAGTAATACAAAAAGAATATGTATATTTTTTTCAAAAATTTAGTGGTTCTTTATTTTATTGCATACTTTATGTGATACAGCTTCTTTATACGTTCGATTTCACGTATTAACATAACTTGATCCTTCTAACGCCTTTATCTCTGGACACAGGCTGTGTGAGCTTCCATCAGATTGGTGCATTGCGGCCAGAGTGTAATCTTTGCTATTTCAGCTAAATGTCAAACCGCATTCTATTTGATTCAAAATCTATATGCACAGTTAAAGGTTACCAAAATTAGGTAGGTATGTTTTATGTAAAAAAAAACCATATTTAATACAGATTAAATGTAAATTTTTATTTTTTTAAATATTTTTTTTTGATAAATTAATAATGTGTTATTAATTCTTATATACATATGTACCTATTTGAAATTTATACTAGATGAATATGATGATGAAGAAGAGAAAAAACAATACTTGTGAAAATAAAATATTATTTAAAAAATCTTTTTGACAGCAAGTTTTCTACAATTTTATAAATCAAACCCTTACCCGAGTTAGGGCATAGTCCAAAATGCAATCCGCCATTTTGATACGACGACCATTTTAGATTAACTACAATATTGGTTATATTATGTAATTTCATTGTCATCTCAACTGAAGTCCTTTACCAAATTTTAATAGTAGTTTGAAGTTTTAATTTTACTAATTACTAATTAATCGACACTGGAAAATGGGTCAAATTGAGCTTGCAAATTCCCGACAAGAAAATAAAACATTTTAGTTACCGTATATTAATAGGATTTGCTTATTTTATTATGAAGTAGCCAACAGTGGATATCAATTTCTTTGAAAAAATGAAACAGATATACCTAATAATAGCTGGGAGAATAAAAGATATACAGATATTATGGCTATGACAATTAAGCATGTTTGTGTAACATATCGATCTATATTGAATGCAGATTTCCTAGAAGTTGGGGATAATTTTCTTATCCTGAAGCAACACTAAAAATATAGTAATAAAGATAATATAATATAAATGTTAATATATACGTATTAATAAAATATTTAAGCATTACGCTTTCGATATAGTAATTAATCTTAATTAGAATGCTTGAGTGCAGTAGAAACTGACAATCTTGGTTTGTTTGTGACCAAACACCGAAGTTAGACTGCGGTCGAACAGTGAGCTCATAAATACAGTTACTTAACTAACAATGGACATCTAAATTGACTTTAGAAGACAAGAATTACATCTTGAGGCCAATTGTGACGGCACAAGTGTGCGACTGTAACAGCGACAGATTGTGGGTTCGATTCCCAATCGAGGAAATGAATTATTTTATATATTTAATTTATTGAAGGCCAGCAACGCACCTGCAGCTACTTACACAGGGCCGTGGGCGGCGGTGATGATTTACCATCAGGTGACTCGTACCCTCGTTTGCCTTGTCATTTTCCATTAAAAAAACCATTTCTTCATTCTGGTATCGAGGCAAATCGCAGGGTTTAATTCCACCACTCAACAAGTAATGCCTCCAGAATTCGGCGTAAAGTGGGGAGCAGTATGTCTTAACACTAAACTAAATCTGCCTACCCTACTACTACTTGCGGGATATAGCGTGAAGCTGAATAAATAAATGATTATATCTATCCAGATAGCTGTTAAGAACGGAGGGATGATGATGAAGCTAAGGAGCTGACCGTTATTAAGAACGGAGAGGTGAGCCAATTTGCCACTGAAACTGTAAATGGTATATTATATGGATCGTTAACGTAGAAATTACGCGTCTCTAGTGAATTACACAACTAATTACATAATGTGGTTTTCACTGTAATACATGGTGGTATTCGTATAGTTATCGATGATGCAGTATCATCTGGTGGCAAGCAACAAAAAGTGGCGACTAACAAAAACACTCATCCCTAAATTTATGTAACAATATCCTTTTTATGAGAAAACGAGTTAATATTGTAGTTTATGTAGTTTTCTTCTTTGGATTTTGTTTTTTTTTTCTTGAAAGATGACAGACAATTGAAAAATATTTTTGGTAATTGCAGAGACTATTAGTACAAAACATTTATCTATACAGATTAAAAGATAGGACGGATTTCGTATTGATTTAAAGTTAGTTACTTTCACTTTGTTGTCTTTAGAAAAGATTATATTATTAATCACTACAATTTGAATCAAACTTCGTTTGTATTTGAATATTTTTGCTTAAATTTTAAAATTATTGGCCGTTAAAAGTCTCATAAAAGGACCCAAGGCTCCTATCTCAACTTATTGCTCGAAAAATCGCATAGTCTAATTAGTTGCTAAATGGAACACATAGCGAGGAGAATTGATGGCTGTTGAGAGCAAAAAATCTGGAATGTCACGAACTGGAGCAGGTCCTCTTGTAGGTCGACTGACAATCTGGTGCCTAAGGGTCGCGAGAAGCCACTGGATGGGCGCAAGACTGACCGGTTCGCTGATCCGTAGGCAGATGTCCAATTGTTGGTTATACTTATTATGATTCTGAAATAAAATATATTCAGTAGACATACTAAAAGACTTCATGTTACGAGTGCCTGAACCTTTCTACGGACCGTAACAAAGAACAATTGTTATAAGCAAGACAAAGATATGTGGAACAATTCATTTAATTTCTAAATAAATTGTACAATTGTATAATAAATGTATGAATACTTTTTAAAACTAATAAATAATATATTTTTGTATATTTACGCAGTATTCTGTATAGAGCAGGCAGAGGTAGTCCGATTCTCACCTTCAACGAGAGAAGCAAGGAAACGCGAACGTCACGATGATGATGACTGTAAACAATTATAGATACAAACCTAAAATATCTTCAATAAATCATACCTACCTTTCCATTTTTCTTAGAAACACAACATTTTAATGAATAAATAAAATTTAATTTTAATTATATAATAAACAAATGTAAGCGTAAGTTATGCTGTAGATGCCAATATTATAACCATAAAATAATATTAGATAATAGGCTTCTGATTAAACTTTGAAAGACAGCTGTAATCTATGCCTACGCGTGTAGAGTAGCTCTATTTTCCTAGGTCACTAATTTAACTTGCTAATTGCTTACCACAAAATGGTTAAATACTTACATACCTACATATATATAAATAATTAGCTACGGTTCTCATATATCGTTTACCGTAGTAGGGGGAGCCTAGTGTTAAGACTTAACACTTTCCGCCGAATTCTGGAGGGATCAAGTATTGAATGGCGGAATTCAACGCCGCGCTTTGTCTCGATACCAATATATTCTATTACTATATTGTATAATCAAAACAAAAAGAAATCCTTGTTACTAAACTACACATATAATATATTAAAAAATAAATCAACTTCACGCTGTTTCCCTCTCAAAGCAGGATACGCAGAGGGTTAGTGTTGAGACACTCCTTTCTCTATATATGTAATATATAAGTATATCACTATAAAATCCACATATATCCATATATATATAAAATATATATAAAACTGTGCGAAGTAACACATCTGTAACATTTCTTCACTAATATGCTCCAAGCGTAAATTTGTGCGCGTTAACAAGGTTAAACGAGGTTAAACGTACATTAGGCGTTACATACTCTCTGAATGTAGGCAAGAACTAAGAATATGATTTTAATTAAACCATGGCATTGTTTTAGTTTTGTAAAGAATGTATTTACAAAATACCAGGCCACGCCAGTCGTAGCTCAGGGGCACAAAGTATGACTGAAAACGGGATAGGTTTGAACCTACAAGTTCGATTTCCATTCGAGGAAATGAAGTATTTAATTTTTTTTTCTTTGTTCTGGTGTCAAAGCAAAGCGCGGTTTTGAGCTCCGCCACTCAACACGCAAAGCTTAGAGAATTCGGCGGAAAATAGAGCTAAGCTACCTCTGCTAAAATAAAACCTAATTAATACTTGGTTAGATCGTTTGCTGGCCTCAGGGAAGGCTCGGTGTAGCCAGACCACATTGCCATGAATTATAATGTTCCCGCGAGGAATGGACGCGGACTCTCGTAATTACGACCACGTGAGATTAGTTCAGACGGCTGTGCATTCTTAAATTCCCTTTGGCATTCTAATTGTACATTCTTTTGTTTGGGTTACAATTCTCTTGTCTTTCATTATGAGCACAATATATCTAATTAAAATGTCTTAAAAATGTATACTGTCTTATCTCAGAGTTTCTTTTGTTTTTACTTTATAATTTTATTTATTATCATAAGATTTTTTTTTTTGAAGAATTTACTTGAGTTACTATTTTTTTCTCTATTGACACTATAGGTTCTTGGTGTTTTCCTACAGTTTATGTAATATGTGATTTATTAAATAACTTTTAGCAAGAAATCTTATACAAATTATAATTCTTACTACGTTTAAACTATAATTATTTTTATATGGCCAATAAATAGTATTCGTAAGAATGTATATAATAGTGTTTCACAGTAAGGTAATTAAGAGAAACATGAGCATCGTCATTAAGGCGTCATTAACAAGTTTGTATCTTCGACAAAACTTCGCAGCCTGAAATCTCGCGGTGTGGAAATCTTGATAATCTCAGTAGGGATAACGACCGCCATTCTAGGAAAACACCTACACATAAAATTATACCAATTACGTAATACTCTCTTCATTGTAGCTTTATTATACGTATTATCTGGTAATAATAATTGCAATGCGAATAAGCGCGGTGTTGAGTGTACTCAACACATAATGCTTCTAGAATTCGGCGGAATATTTTCCGATGGAACGGAGTGTCTTAGCACTAGGTTCCCTCTGCCTATTTGTGTTGTACGAGGGATACAGCGAGCTGATTTTAACCCTTTACATGATTAATAGTAAAATCATCTGTTTATACAATTACTTAATCTATATATATAAAAGGACTTGTCCTCACTGACTGAGGTAAGACGCACGCACAGCCGTAACCGCTGTGCGTAGAAACGTGAAATTTGGACAGATGTTTACTTTTGTAATCTGGACATCCACTAAGAAGGGATTTTGAAAAATTTTAACCCTAAAGGGGTGAGATAGGGGTTGAAAGTTTGTATGGAAAAAAATTTAAATCAGCACCGATTTTTATAAAATTTGAAATTTAGATTTTTAAAAGTATTTAATTGAACACGTGTTTCGTCGTTTTCTAGCATTCTCCCCCCAAGGGTGCAAATAAGGGGTTGAAAGTTTGTATATATTTTTTTTTAAATCGACACCAATTTTTGTAAAAATTGAAATTCAGACTCTTAAAAGTATTTAATTGAACACATGTTTCATGGTTTTCTAGAATTCTTCCCCTAAGGGTGCAAATAAGGGGTTGAAAGTTTGTATGGAAAAATCTTTAAAACGCCACCGATTATTATAAACTTTTAGATTAAGACTCCTAAAAATACTTAATTGAACATGTGTTTCATGATTTTCTAGAATTCACCCCCTAAGGGTGCAAATAAGGGGTTAAAAGTTTGTATGGAAAAATCTGAAATCGATTTTTATAAAATTTGAAATTTAGACTTAAAAATATTTCATTGAACACATGTTTCGTGGTTTATTAGAATTCACCCCTAATTGCGCAAGCAAAGCTGCGCGCGTCCGCTAGTAATCTATATATATAAAAAGGACTTGTCCTCACTGACTGAGGTAAGACGCACGCACAGCCGTAACCGCTGTGCGTAGAAACGTGAAATTTGGACAGATATTTACTTTCGTAATCTGGACATCCACTAAGAAGGGATTTTGAAAAATTTTAACCCTAAAGGGGTTAAATAAGGGTTCAAAGTTTGTATGGAAAAAAAATTAAATCGGCACCGATTTTTTATAAAATTTGAAATTTAGATTTTTAAAAGTATTTAATTGAACACGTGTTTCATCGTTTTCTAGAATTCTCTCCCTAAGGGTGTAAATAAGGGGTTGAAAGTTTGTATTGAAAAATCTTTAAAACGCCACCGATTATTATAAAATTTTAAATTTAGACTCTCAAAAATATTTAATTGAACATGTGTTTCATGGTTTTCTAGAATTCACCCCCTAAGGGTGCAAATAAGGGGTTGAAAGTTTGTATGGAAAAATCTTTAAAACGCCACCGATTATTATAAAATTTGAAATTTAGACTCTTAAAAATATTTCATTGAACACATGTTTCGTGGTTTATTAGAATTCACCCCTAAATACGCAAGCGAAGCTGCGCGCGTCCGCTAGTAAGTTATATTATTACAAATCTAAAATAAATAAGCTTTTTGATATACACAATACATGTAAACAAATAAATAAACCCACGATATCAAGACTTGCTAAGCAGAAATCTAGTGATAGGTCACTCCGTTCCACTTTTATTAAACTGAATGTACTTGAGATGTAGAAAAAAATATATTGTCTTTATATAAAGACTGTTTTTTATCTAAATCTTATTTCTTTAATAAGTACCTTATTACATTTATGTATATGTACAGTAATAATAATCTTATTATGAACATTACTTCAATAGGTCATTTTCTATATGGATATAATCCAAAGTACGGAAGCTTAAAACAAGTTTCAAAGCTGAATGATAACACTTTTTTAGATTTTATTTCACTTTGTTTTAATTTTCATTGCATTGGCATTAACAATTTTCATAATCCATTTCAAATACTGAATTCAAATAACACTATTCTGAAGAACTAATATTTTTTTAAATAAAATAATATTTTTATTTATATAATATACTTATCGAACCATTATTTAAGCTGGCTTATACAACCCAGTCGTAAATTAAAAGGCGCTACCTGCAAGGGATAGTGATAGCGTTTATGATTTACGATTCAGAAATATTTATAGAAAGAGTTTTAAAACTGATATTACAATATTTTGTAATTTATATCTTTACTTTAGCTGAACAAAACTAATACGTTTGTAACCTTTTTTTAGCTTCACGCTGTACTCCTCACGTAGCAGGGTAGGCAGAGGGAGCCTAGTGTTAAGACACTCCGCTCCCCCAACATCCGTCGAATTCTAATAGTATTGCGTGTTGAGTGGCGGACCTTACCATCCAGAGGGTGCCCAGACTAATATCTGTCCGATATTGGTTTGTGGGCATACGGGTACGCGACCCCGGATCCTCGAGCCGCCACTCTTATATCCTCATCCAGTCCGTAAGAATGGTGTCCCCCCCTCTCCTCCTTCCTTAGCTCCCTCCTTCCTTTTCCTATCCTACCCTTCTATTTTTCCTCTCCCTTCGGTTTTCCCCACAAAGGGGTTTGGAGGTCAGACGGCAGTCGCTCCACGAAAACCGCAAACCGCCAGTACATGAAACGGAATAAGAAAAGACTGGGTACGGCTAGGGCGTCGCCGCAAAACGACGCGCAGGCACATCGCCCTACACCTGCGACAAGTGGGCAAGGGCTACCGTGTCAAGTACGGGCACGGTTAAAGACGCAAGTACCCAGACGAAAACTCCGCTTTGCAACGTGGAATATTGGCTCTCTAACCGGACGA
>HE670485.1:268611-294833 GCA_000313835.2 Heliconius melpomene melpomene | reverse complement strand
GGGAACTGCAGATGTACTCATGAGACGTCGGGTCCAGTGTGCTTTCCTCCAGGAAACTCGCTGGAAGGGCCATAAGTCCCGTAACATCGGACAGGGTTACCGGCTTATATACACTGGGTCACCTTCGGGTAGAAACGGTGTAGCGGTAGTGCTTTCTGAAGAGCTTCAGAATTGGGCTCCTTGAAGTTGACCGTCGCTCCGACCGCTTGATGCGAGTGAGGGTACTGATTGAGGGCGTTATCACAAACTTAATCAGTGCCTATGCTCCCCAGGCGGGATGTAGCGCGGCCGAAAAGGAGACATTCTGGGAGCAGTATGAAGGGGTGCTACTTGCTGTGCCGTCTACCGAAGTGGTCTTAGTTGGGGGGGACTTGAACGGGCACGTCGGTAAGGCTGCTGAGCCGTATGAACGTGTTCACGGGGGTTTTGGGCACGGTCTTCGCAATGCAGAGGGAGAAAACATTCTGAGAACCTGTATTGCGTCTGATCTAGCCGTCGTGAATACGTTCTTCCAAAAGAATTCTCAGCACCTTATCACGTATAAGAGCGGGTCCCACTCAACTCAAATAGACTACTTATTGACCAGACGGTGTCATATGGGCAGGGTAACTAACTGTAAGGTCATTCCAGGCGAAAGCCTAACGGCCCAACATCGTCTTCTTGTCATGGACTTTAACGTCACTCCGAAGAAGAAAGTAGCCGAGAAACGTAGGCCTCGGATCAAGTGGTGGTTGCTGAATGGACCGATGCAGACCGACTTCCTGGCAGAGGTGAAAAGTCACGATATTTCGACGAACACCGAGACTGCTCAGGATGCTTGGGATCGGGCTCAGTCGGCAATCATTGCGGCGGGCAGGCGAGTTCTTGGCCTTTCTAGGGGAGGACGTGTCATCGACAAGGAGACATGGTGGTGGAATGACGAGGTGCAGGAGGTGACTCGTGAAAAGAAGGCTGCCTTTAAGAAGTGGCAGGAATCCAACTCTCCTGAAGACAGACTGGAGTACACAGTAGCTAAACGTGCCTGTAAAAGAGCTGTAGCCAGAGCCCGCAGTGAAAGTTTGTCACCATTGTATGATAAACTTGAAACTGTGGAGGGGCAGAAGCTCATTTACAAACTGGCACGTTCTCGGGATAAAGTGACGCAAGATATCGCAAAATGTCTTTGCGTCAAAGATTCCCAGGGCACGCTGCTCTGTAGTCATGCCTCTGTGAAGGAGAGGTGGAGAAGCTACTTCGAGGAGTTGCTGAATACTCAGCACCCATGCAGTCTTCATCACGACCCACCGCCTAACCTCGGACTTATTGCCCCAATAACCCTTGACGAAACACGTAATTGCCTTCGACGCATGAAGAACGGAAAAGCGGTGGGACCTGACGACATTCCGATCGAAGCGTGGAAATCGTTGGGCTCTCTTGGTGTGCTCATGCTTACTGACCTTTTTAACCATATCTTGAATACTGGTAAGATGCCGCATCAGTGGCGGCTTAGCTTTATTACCCCTATTTACAAGGGGAAGGGGCAGTGTTCAAGATTGTGGTAGTTATAGGGGCATTAAGCTTATGAGTCATACCATGAAGCTCTTCGAGCGCATGATCGACCTCAGGCTCCGCCGAGAGTGTACTGTCTCTGAGTCTCAATATGGATTTCAGCCAGGATCGGGCACCATGGACGCCATTTTCGCCCTCAGAACTTTGATGGAGGCATACAGGGAAAAAAGGAGAGCTCTGCATGTGGCCTTTTTAGATCTGCAGAAGGCCTTTGACTGTGTGCCTCGTCAGTGTATCTGGTGGGCATTGCGATCCAAAGGGATCCCTGAGGCCTATATTGAGATTATCAGAGACATGTACCACGATTCCGCTTCTATGGTTAGGACTGCTGTTGGCGACTCTAGACCCTTCCCGATTACGGTGGGGGTTCACCAGGGCTCGGCTCTTAGTCCGTTCTTATTCAATGTAGTGCTCGATACTGTCTCGGCTCACATCCAGGACCCAGCCTCCATGGCTGATGACGTATGCCGACGACATAGCACTCATTGCCGAGAACCGACTGACGCTGGAGCGTAAAGTGAACCTCTGGAAGGGTACGCTTGAGAACGGCGGTCTTAAACTAAATGTGTCGAAGTCAGAGTACATGGCCTGCGGGAGCCGGGACTCGAGCACCATCCTTATAGGTCCTGAGCCAGCCGTTAAGTCGGAGAAGTTCAGGTACCTTGGATCCGTTATGCACGAGTCTGGAGGCATCGATCACGATGTCCATGGCCGGATAAGCGCTGCCTGGGCCAAATGGCGGGAGGTCACTGGTGTGGTCTGCGACCGCAGAATACCGCCCAAGCTCAAGGGGCTGATATACAGGAGCATCGTCCGACCGGTTCTTTTATACGGCAGCGAATGTTGGCCAGCACTATCTCGGCACACTCAGGAGCTTCACGTCACGGAAATGAAGATGCTGAGGTGGATGTGCGGCGTAACGCGGTCTGACCGCATACGCAACACATTCATTCGAGGTAGTCTTGGGGTCCGTGACGTAGCGGATAAGCTCCAAGAGAGTCGCTTGAGATGGTTTGGCCACGTTACGCGCCGGCCTAAGAACTATGTCGGACGCAAGTGCCTTGCTATACCAGTCCCTGGGGTGCGACCTCCCGGACGCCCAAGGAAGCGCTGGTTGGATGTCGTGATGCAGGACATGAGAGCCAATGGTCTAACCACCGAGGATGCAAAAGATCGTGCAAAGTGGAGTAGGTTGTGTAGGAAGGCAGACCCTGGCAATAGCCGGGAGTAATGCCAGGATGAAGAAGAAGAAGAGTGGCGGAACTCAACATCGCACTTTGCCTCTACACCAGATGAAAGATTAATAATAATTAATATTTCATTTTCTCCAGTGGGAATCGAACCCACAACCTTCCCGTCACTCACGTCAGACTCTTGTGCCTCTGCACCACTACTGGCCTCAATATCACCCAATTTAAAACAAAATAATGAAGTTTTCAAACTCCACATTTCCATTTGATATAGAAATGTTCATTAATTGCAGTACGATACTCAATTCACATTTTGTTATTTTATATTTTAGAAAACAAACTAGTATTTTTTAGCAATATTTTACAAACAACCAATTAAGCTATTGTCTCATAGGTACATATATAATAAATTGTCACTAAACAATTATTTTATATAGAAATTCGTAAAATTTTGAAGTAGCGAAAGTAGTACAAACATTCACAATAGGTTAATTTATATTAAAAATTAACTTTTATTGTAATATTTTCTTTCTTAACACATCAAAGTATTATTTTATTTTGCATCTACGTCACGTAACTTGGCAGTTTCTTATCCATTTTAAAAGTAATATCATAAAGAAGCTAGAAGCAAATAGTTACTATTATCTAATTTAATTCTACTGTTGTACTAAAGCGCTTGCACTTGAAGAAAAATATATTTCTTAATTGAACCGTCCCGTTATTAAATAGAAAAACTTTACAATTTATATGAGCTTCGACTAGGAAAACCTATAAAATATGAGCAATAAAATTATTTGTTTTTCCAAAAAATGGGCCGTTAACATAGTATAGGCATAATGGAGGTAAAGTCTAAACTTTAAGTAAATTCTAATAATATGTGCACATCTGTGTTTAGTGTATTGGGTAACAAATTATTGTTTTTTAGTTTCTATTGTTTGTTTTTAGCTTCACGCTATTTCCCGCATCTAGCAGGTTAAGCAGGGGGAACCTGAAACCTAGTGTTAAGACAAGATAAGACAAGATTTTATCTTTTTTTCCAGAGCGAGGTAATGATTAATTATATTAAATATTTAATTTGCTTGAGTGGGAATCGAACCACAACTTATCACGTGTACGGTCGCACCCTATTACGCTTGCACAACGACTCAAAAATATATTGTAATAAGAAAATAAACATTTAAAACTATGAGCAATTACTATCCCGAAGTAGATACTTCCCGCTCCACTTCTACTTGTGATCATTTAAGTTCCAGTAGGAACTTTACACAAAGGAGAGTCATTTCAAGTTTTACAATTAACTTTTGTAATAAAAAGAACTGAATAATTTATTTCAAAACTATAATATCGTTATTTTCAATCTTCAAGTAAGTTAACTAAAAATATATGTTTTTTTTATTTTTGTTTCCATTTTATGCGTCTCTAGGTCATCAGGCTCATGGTCAGGATATCTCCTACCTACCTATCACTTCGTTTTTAGTTTTCTGGCTGTTTACAAAAAAATGTTAATCAAATTGAAACTTATATTATAAATATATATGTAAACTTATACTTATATTATACTAGCGACCCTCTTGCGGCTTCGCCCGCTTTTACTACTGGATTATTCATATAATGTGACTATTTTTAAATAGTTAAATGACTATTTTTAAACGGAAGAAATTATAAACAAATTACCTACTACCTACTAATAACTACTACAAAAAATATGAAACCAAATATATCGTGTTGAAATAATACATTCAACTCCAATTATCCAATACGTGCAAACGCATCTAAATCTTCGTTGCTGTAGAGACAGGCGGGTTTTTTTTTTAAAATGAGATGAGATGAGATGCTGAAGAGGGTATTCTGTCCCTGATGAAAAGCAAGCACTACGTGGCTGCCTGTGAGGAAAATTAAATAGAATGCATCGGCCGGGAATCGAACTCGGGCCGCCCGCGTGGCAGGCGAGCATTCTACCACTGAACCATCGATGCGTGTAAGGCAGGCGGGCGCGGCGGATGCGTTTGTATACCTAAGCAAAACGTCGCGGGACGCATGGTGAGTGGCGAGCCGTTTCGCAGCAAGGATTTTTTTATATTGTAATAACTTCTAAGGTACTTATTAAAATGAAAAACAGTAAAATACAGTTTTGATCTACATTAAATGGCCAACCTAACTAATATACTTATTTATATGCTGAGAGTAAGGGATAAGTGAGACTTGAGTAACATACAGCTGATGTGTGAACGGCGGGATGTGTCAACAATTAAATGCGTTTTTCTGTAAAACTATTCGCAATTTCGAAATATTGTAAAAAGCAAATTTTATCTTCGTTTAACGTAGAAAATGTATAAAGTATTTTAAAGGATAAGGATTAATACCATTATGAAAAAATATTCCTCACAATAAAAAATATATTGAAATTACAATTTTTAGACAGAAAAATGATCACTACACGTTATTCTTAAAAGATATGAATATGCTTTCGCGGACTTTTTTGTAGATCTTATTAAGAGGAACAATACTCCAGTACATTTTTTTCATGTAGTACATACCATTAGAGCAGCGCATGCGCGAAAGTGTCTCACCGGGTAGGACTTTAGACACATTTATCGTATTTATGTTAATTAAATAAGAATTTACAAATAATAAACTATATATAAACCTTCCCTGAGAAATATTCGACCTAATGGTGAAAACCGCATAAAAATCCGTTGGGTGGTTTAGAAGAAGAAGAGTTAGAAAGTTCAGACAGACACGAAAAGCGACTTTGTTTTATAAGATATAGGATATTAAAATAAATTAAAATTTCTACAATTAGTATAATTAATCAATAAAAATTACAAAGATAAGTGTAAGAACAAATATTGGATCCTGATTACCTACTGCTTCGCAAATACTATATCGGAGAATGTTTAAAAATATAAATCACGTTTAAAGGCGTTCAATTCGAAATTAGCAAGTTTTAATTGGGCTTCCAGATATTGGATTAAATCCGATAGCTTTAATCCTTCGAAACTTATAATTAAATAATTTCCATATTCGAATGACCAGCACTTGCGGTTTTGCTGTAGTTTGAACTCAAGCGGTGGATTTTTTTATCACTGCCTCGTATATAGCACATGATGGCTTTAAAATAGCATATTTGATAAAACATACAAAAATATATTTATAAAACAATAAATAATTTTATTCATTGTGATAATAACAAAAATGTTATTTTTTTTCACAATCTGGGATCTCTTTATTTTATTCGCTTAATTTACTGCGTCGATATATTAAGTAAAGAAACACTAACTAATATTGTTATACAGATTAATATTTTACATGAATAGAATTTATTCATAATGCTTGGACTGCAAAACATAAGTATTAGCCAAAAAGTTATGACAATAATTTTTAACAAAAAAAAACTACTTCAAACAGTAAATCCAAGTAAACAATACAAATCTAAGACTTAGATGCATTCATGGATAGAACTGAACCAAAATCATCAACATAAATCATCAAAATCCGTCCACCCAGTCGAAACTTCTGAGGTAACCAACATAAAAAAATACAGTCAAATTGAGAAAGCCAAAGCTTATTAAAATTTCGTAAGCTCATACGTACGACAGACAGTATTTAATAATAATAATAATAATAATAATAATAATAATTCTTTATTTGGAACTAAAAATAACACAAGTACAATATTTAAGAAGATTGATAATGACTGCATTAGTGAGAACTGTGTTACAGCCATTATCGCCCACCTCAGAAGGACAAAGTAGTAACATAGTTCCATACTAACTTATTTAAATTGCATGCAAGGTTAATAAAATAAACAGTACAAATAAAGGTAGTTGATTGTGTTTGTGTGTGTGTTTGTATGGGTGTTTGTGGATGCGTGTGTGTATGTGTGCGTGTGCGCATGTGTGTGTATATGTGCGTGTGTGCATGAGTGTGCATGTATGTATGAGTATATGCGAATGTGGTGTGAGAATGTGCAAGATCGTGAGTTTGGATGTCACAGCTGCAAGAAATTTCAGCTCACAGCTTACAGCTCCCGTCTGATGAAGTTTTCAGTTCCCTCGTAGGTTAAGCCCATTAGCCACTGAGTAACTATTAGTTTACACTTCTTTGGGTGTAATGGATAAATGTTCAGTAATTTATTGACTTTATTGTACAGGGAACATGCAAAGTAACGGTAGTGTTTTCTGGCTATCTCCACCCTACAATATTCAATGGTAAATATTCTGTCTTTCCTACGTTTATTGAGATTGATTATATATGGTGATTCCGAGTGCTTTCTTAAGATAACATTTAATAAATAATTTTTTCTAACTGTTAGTAATTGTAATTCATAATATAAATCGAAGGTAGGATAGCAGATCGGTCGATAAGACAGTACCTTAAGTACTCCTCTTTGAGTACTTTATTTGTTTTACTGTATTTGAGATTTACTCACGTATTTATCTAGACACTACTGGAAAACATAAACTGAGGTTGAAGACTGCGGCAGCAGCACACAAACGATACTAAAGCTAGGTTTAAAGCTCTACAACAATATTGCCTATAGTTATTGAACAGGTTTCTAATTGGATTAGTTCAATTCAATGTCCATTTGATTCGTAATAAAGAAAATTAAATACTTGAAAGTACTACTACTGCAAAAAAAAATGGTTGTAAGTAGTAGTAAGTATCTTGGGACGCGATGACTGTGAGTTCGATTCTCACTCGAGGGAACAAAATATTTGATATTTTTTATTTCCTGTCCTGGTAATGAGGCAAAACGCGCCGTCGAGATCCGCCTACCAACAGGCATTGCTTCAAGAATTCGGCATTCTTCTCGTATTGGATACCGTTATTTTCTATACATTTCCGCCTTTGCATTACTATTTCAATTATGAAAAAAAACGTATGAATTAGGTCCAGCACCTACCGATAAAACATTTTCATTTAGCGCATGTAGCGTTTCTCCCGCAATTTATTCTGAGTTCCTCTCAGATTAACACCAAGCTTTCAGTTAATTTCCTACGTTTAATTCCGGACGACACGCTCTAGAGGCCATTCCACCTATAAAACCAATTACAATAAATACTCCAGGCTCGAATTATAGAGATACCTATATATATAACTATAGCATTTATTTCGTATGTCAATTTAATCTAATCCACTTTTTCTGTATATTATTTAATTACTTTTTTGTTTATTTTCACGTAATTACTGTTCTTTTCGAGATAAATAATGTGTGCTCTGTGTTTGGGCACACACGTGCGACTGAAATCATAACAGGTTCTGGATTCGATTCCCACTCGGGGGAATAAGATATTTAATATTTACATTTCGTTGCTCTGGTAACGAGACAAAGCGCAGCGTCCGCCCACTCAACTGATTGGGTGGAAAGTGAAGAACGGTAGTGTCTTAATAGGAACGGAGTGTTTAAATACTGTAAGTGCTGTTTTCAGACTTAAGCATACTGTCAAGTATTACACTAAGAGGAAAATATCGGTATCGATATGTTTCTTAGACTTATATAAAGCCTTTGATCTGGCAAGTGCTGAGCTCCTGTGGAAAAAGCTTGAGAGTAAGGGTACGTCGGCGGAATGTACTCAACTATTAAAATTTTGATAATCACACCAAAAGAATCAGGTTAGGTGTGATTGCCTTGTCAGGTGAATACATCCTTACGTGTGGTGTAAGACAAACTGGCTTAGCTCCCTCCCTTTTTAACCCTGTATATTAATTAGCTAAATGATGAACCTAGCAGCTTCCATATGGGATTCCTCATAGATGCACAATGTGTTTACTAACAAGTTAAGCTGCGCTGATGACATGATAGTGCTGTACTATAGTACTTCGGTCGGAAACTTAAGATAATTACGGCTGCGGTAAATGGGTCGATGTATGTATAATGCTACGAAAAATGAATTTCTCGTATTTAGGGCTGAACACCGTTCACCAAGTCGTGTGCCGCCAATTACTCTAAAAGGGTTGACGTATTCCATGCTATATATTATTTATTTATTATTTTTTCTTTTTTTTTCAGCTTTACGCGGTTTGCCATATGCCAATGTTTTCCAATGACGTTATCAATGTTTTCTAATGACGTTGTATATGACGTAAAATTATCATACGTAAATCGACTTAACAGACAACCAGTTTTTTCAGTATTCACTATTTTACATAGAAACGGTAAATATTAACTTCCAGTTCACTTTTTACGATTTAATTACCTCTTTAAAAGTAGTAACTACATCTTTTATTATAAGTCGGATATGAAAGGAGCGAGTGTCATTGTCTACACCGCCTAACTAACTAATGAAATCCCTGGAAACCTATTGTTTAAGTAATCCCTTTAGCGTGTCTTTAACTTAATGAATATTATCATTACAGAAACGGTTATTCTTTTAAATCTTTAAGGATTTAAATTTTTTTGGCTAACAACAATACGAGTGATTAAAGTATAATTGTTTACTAATAAGGGTAATAAAAATATTTACAAGCATACGATGTATTAGTTAAATATCCATGATTTTTTAAAAATCTGTCACTTAGCTATAGTCTGTGTTGAGAGTAACATGGTGAATTTACCTTCAAGCTCAGTGGAAGCACGGGTTGCAGGAGAGCATGCCAATACACATCCATCAAGGCGGGCGAGAAGCCACCACAGCTGGGGTGCGCGACTTGGTCGACGCCGTGAGGAGTTCAGAGGGGAACCCACCACTCTGGGACAATTAGAAGAGCGTGCAGAAAGATCTGTAGAACTAATGGAGAAATATGGTGCCGTATCCGATCGTAACTTTGACGTTGCAATGGATCTTCTACGACAACAGTATAATATGGTACGTTTCTAGTTTAATATATAAAATAACAACCATTGATGTAAATAAATTATATTTACATATATTTATATAAGTTATAACAATATTTATTTATTTTTAACCACATTAATACGTCTTTTTTTCATATTAATCCACAAACTATTTTACCGTAGCATAAAGTATGCTTATGTGCTATGTTTCAACTTTTTATGTACAATTTTATATTTCTTAAGATAACATTATAATAATGAAATTTATTTCCATTCTTTTCAGAACTTTGTAGTGATATGTGAAAAATGTAAAGGCTCTCATTTATATGATGAAATTATGGCTCCAGAAAGGTAACTGGCGTAGAAGCTTGTTTTATACATGTATTGACTTTTTAATAATAGGTTTAAGCTATCAATTATTTTCAATTATTTTTCTCGATTATTGTAAAATTTAATTGGAATATTCCAGTTGAAATCCAATTTTAATTGACTATTTTTTATTTTATTATATTTTTTTTGTGAAAAATATCTACTTTTTAATAAATTTTAATAATTCGCACACAGTTCTTTTATTTATTTAAGAAATTGAAATTTGTAAAATGTTATACTATAATAATATAAGGGTTATATACAAAGCCAAATCACGCTTCGAAAAATACACATTCACATTGGCCTGCGGCCAACTGGTGTTTGATTTTACACTTCACATAGCCTACAACCAAGCGGGACTACAACATACGTTACTATACGCAATATTAACGTTTAAGAACCATTTAGCTAACTAACGTGCGACTAAAATCTGGGTTCTGGGTTCGATTCCCACTCGGGGGAATGAGATATTTAATATTTTCATTTCCTCGCTCTGGTAAAGAAACAAAGCGAAAAGGTCAATTTAATCTTAAAAAGAAAGCAATTTAATGACATTTCCATCAGCTAGGAACCTAACATAACAATTTGGAACTAACTAAAATTTCTTTAATTAGATGGCCGTTTAAACGATAGCCAAATAAAGTAATACACTTTAATAATATACTAAAGTGTGGAAAAACACTTTAAAACTGTTTTAAAAAAATATAGTTTAAATAAATCTAAATTTCATGAATTCAATTTTAATAAGACTCTAAAATATTTCTTTTAATCATGACCCGTGACCTCTTTATTATACACTACTAGATATTTAAAAAAATGTAGCGCTTCTGACATTTGAGAATGCAAATTATTATATAAGATAGTCACTTAAATGAAGCTTAAAAAGATACTTCGAACTTTAAATATTCTACAGTACCAGTGCCAAGACCTGAATTTACACCCTTTCATTTAAATATGTAAATATAAGGAAATCTAAAAATCTAGAGTTCTGTTATAAGATCTGTTATGAGTAATCATAACAGATCAGTTAAACGGTACGAAACAACCGAGCTTTACCGCTTTAGCAAAAGTTATTCAGTAAGATGGGTCTGAATTTAAACGTAGTGACACTGCACTCCCAAAGTCTTTAATTTAGTCTTGACACAAGGTTCTCGTCAGCTTCGTATCAATAGTTGTGGTGGTAAATGGAAGTAACATGACAAAGATCACAGGCAAACAAACAATTAGACAAGATATTTAGTTAATTATATATCATTTATAAGTTTAAAAAGTTTACGTATATTTTTTTAAATTAATTATAATAGTTGAAAGGAGAAAACCACAATAACATGTTCATTATTGTTTACAGTTGTATCTTAAATAGAAAAAATGTTCTGGTCGTTGACCTACTTTCTCGCGGCGAGAAGGAAACCCCACTCTAATGAGTTGCTTATACGTACTTTTGTTACCTTAATTAATGATGCTGAAATGACTTAATTACAGATTTATCAATAATATTAATTTTGTTTTATAATTATGGAGTCAAAAGTTCTATATATGTAATATTCATATCTTGCACATACTTTATATATTACCTGTATATTACGTCACTATATTATTTATATCACTTTATAAAAAATATTGTTTGAGTCTATATATACCATTATACGCAAATTCTTATACAATAGTTTTTCTTGATTCACGCTGTATCCCGCAAGTAGCAGGGTAGGCAGCAACTAGTGTTACGACACTCTGTTACTATTAAAACAATTACGTTCTCTACTTTCCACAGAATTCTGTAGGCATTATGTGTAGAGGAGCGGAACACATCGCCACACTTTGCCTCGACATCAGAGTCCTCCACCAGAACTCCTCGAGTGGAGATCGAACCCACAACCAGCCAGTTTTACAGTCACACTTTGTTCACTTTGGCTGACTAATATAGTTTAGATTTTAGAAAACAAAATATAAAGCAATTACCTCATCTCTCCTATAGGTGGGGTAGTCCGTACTTGTATTAGGTTCTTTAATTATTAAGCATTCAAAGCTTACAATTTCAACGGTAAACAAGGAGTGGAATTTTATTGGAATTTGAATACTTGAGAAGATTAAATTGTTTAGATAAATAATAAATACGGCCTGTACTCGTACCTATACATCGTAAATGTATAAGTTATGAAAACCTAACATAAGATGAAATCTTCATGACCCTGTATTTGTTGACTATTGTTCAATAGTGAAATTTTAAAAAAATATTTTATTATGGCAAATAATATATATATAAATTCATTTTATTCTTTTCAGCTCTATTAGTCTATGAAATAAAGGTGGTGACATCGGAGGACTGTATTTTCATTTTCACCTACTCTGTGAATAGCGCGGCGTTGAACTCTGCCATTTAACAAGTTATGTTTTCCATTTGGGCGGAAAACGGGAAAATAAATCGTTTAAGCTTACGCATGTATTAATGATTATGCAAACGCAATGTAAAAGTAAACGAAGCTCCAGTTAAGCAGACGATATATATATGTATATATATATATATATATATATATATATATATATATATATATATATATGTGTGTGTGTATTTATATAAATTCTACATACACATATATGGAACTAATTTCCGAATGAAATCAATTTATTTACGATGGCGCGTACGTAACTAGCCCTGGATACTGGCACATTGATAAAATAAAGCCCGCAATTTACGAATAGCGCTCTTCCAATTCTGAGCATTGATGAGATTCCGTACAATAATAAAAAAATAAATCATAAATCAGTAAAGACAGACAGAGTTCAACAAAAAATACATAATTTTTTTATTTATTTATTTTTTAACAGCAATACTCCCTGAATTCATTATACTTGGAGCAACATAGTTGAACTCGCATTCGTATTGCCAACAAGGTCATATTAGTAGAAAAGCATGATAAAGGCAGTCCGCCCTCTTTAAAAGTCCGAAGAATTTTTGTTAAATTCCCAACGAGCCCATATTATAGAACTAAATCAGCTTCACGCTGTATCCCGCACACAGCAGGGTAGGCAGAGGGAATCTAGTGACACTCCGTTCCCCACTTTCTGCCGAATTCTGGATACAGTGCGTGTTCGGTGGCAGAATTCAACGCCGCCCTTTGCCTCGACACCAGAGCGAAGAAATGGAAATATCGTGTATATGCTAAAATATAAATATTATTTCTTTTCTTATAAGAAAAAAGTTGTTTCACGTAAAAGCGTCCTCCTTGAAGGTGACGAACGCAGACTCGTTATGATGAGCCATCATAATAAGCAGGTGTAAAGGTGAAATCTTTTGTTTCTCGTTACACTACTAATGGCCGCTCCAAAAATTCTATTACGTACCTACCTCTTTTGTTTTGTTCATATATTACTGTCAACGTTCTTGTTATTTTTTATCCATTTCTTTTGTTTAGTTAACAACTAAATATAACTTATACCAGCTGACAAGGATGTAGGATTAATTACTAAATCTAAATCTAAATCGCCTTCACGCTGTATCCCGCACACAGCAGGGTATGCAGAGGGAATCTAGTATAAAGACACTCCGTTCCTCACTTTCTGCCGAATTTTGGAGGCATTGCGTGTTGAGTGGCAGAACTCAACGCCGCGCTTTGCCTCGACACCAGAGCGAAGAAATGAAATATAAACGTAAACAAATATTTCACTTCCTCGAGTGGGGATCGAATACACAACCTTCGCCCATCCACACCCTCGACCTCTTTTTTTGATGTTTTATATAGATGTATAATATTTAATAGTACTGCTACATATACTAGAGTAAATAGCTCTTTGTTTGCAGAAGTGTAAGTTATTCATGTTGCACATGTGTAGGTACAACATATATGAATTTATAATTGCACTTGCATCCAGGTTAAGCAATCACTGAATAAATAAATAAACAATTCCTTCGAAACCAAAAGAGCGAGTTTTCAATTGTTTAAATAGTTAATATTGTGCTTAATTTAATATTCGATTCGAATATCCGATTTATAAGCAATATTTGTGAAATTGAAATGGAAAATTAATACATATTTTAATTTTTTAAGTTACTGAAATGACTACCATGTTCTAATAATAATATAACTTTAGACACAATATCTGTACATTCGAAGCTAAAGTTCCAGCCAATAAAAAAAATATTTTGTAAGCAATTTTGTCGAACCAAATATTTTTAATATTGACAAAACTTTATTATTCATGAACCAATTTAAATAAAAAAACACTAAATATTAGGGGAAGTTTGCTAAAATATAATCGTGAAATCTGCTCTCAAATCGGTTAAGGGATTCTGAGTAAACACACAGACAAATCGACAAACAAACAAAAAAATTAAAAGTCATTGTGATTGGGTACTACACTACATTTGTAAATGTCCCCAGTTATACATTCATTCCTATATCTTCCATGTAGAGACAGCGTTCAATTACAATTTTACTATATGTACGAACTACGAGTATATAAAGAAGCACTGTGCTTATATCTGGTGCATTGTTCCAGTATCTATAACATGTTTATCCTATTAGATAAAATAAATATATCTACAATTTAAATAAACGAAGACTAAATAGACATTCAATTATTGTTAGACAGCTCTGGTATAAACTAACATCATACAACAGTATAAAGAAAACCATCATCATTTCTGCACTAAATATTAATTTGACATCTAAAAGCTTATAACTAACGGTTTTATTAATTAATTTAATAAAAAAACATATCTACAAGTAATTTATGGTATTTTAAGCTGGTAGACAATATCAATATTGATAAAGTTTAACCTGACAACTTGGTCAACTATCCGCAAACTTTGAACAATCGAGATAGTAAACGTTTAAGCCAAACTTTCTCGGAAAAATATTTATGGAAATTTACAAGAATCTTAAATATTAAGCGACTAACACCATCGCATTAAGCATTGTGAGTTGATAAGGCCGGCATTTAAAAGTCTTCCGTTAGTATCCTGTTATTATTTTTCTACTCCGAATTAATTCGGTTCTTTCTCAATTTTGTTTCTTTTGAACTCACTTAAGCCTACGTAGCTGACGATTAATATTTGAAATTAATTAGCTTCAAGTACTATTTGATTCCATCATAACTATTTAATTAAAAGTATAAAAAAAACTCGAAGATATGCGCAAAATTTTGTCTCATAAGTTAAATCATACACAACAATCATCTATTGAATTGTTACAATAAACATATTGTGTATTTTAACATCATCTAAGAGCTCTGTCGTGGCGCAGAGGTGACTAAGTGTGACTGTAAACGCGAAAGGTTGTAGTTGTAGGTTCGATTCCTACTCGAAGAAATGAAATACTTAATATCTTCATTTCTTAACTCTAGTGTCGAGGCAAAGCGTGGCGTTGAATTCCACCACTGAACACGAAATAACTCCAGGATTCAGGGGAAAATAGGAAACAGAGTGTCTTAACACTAGGTTCCCCTGCCTACCCTACTGTATGCGGGATGCAGCGTGACGCTAACTTAGTGTCTAAGTTCTCCAATGTTGGGTTTACAATATACATATACTAATGATGTACTAAAATACTGCTAGTTGACTTCATAAGTAAAAGTTGTATGAGAATAAAAATAAAGTTTTTTTTTAATAAAATTAAAAATTAAAACAATTTTTGCTAAGTTATACAACGGCTGGCTCCTATAATATTCACAGTGTACACAACTCCGTACTAAATTTTGTTCGTAAAGTTGGCAGGGTATTGAGCCCAAGCAAAATATTAACTTAGCCAAAGTTCACAGCGATGGTGATTTAACGATACGCTAATGAATTTTCTCTACAACAAGTTACTAACCGATAAGACAGGCGCTGGGCTTCTGTAAATTAGAATATTATCTTGAATAAATTAAATTAAATTTTTTTATGTGATTACAAAGTGGAAATATAATTTACAGACGATAAGGCATCATGTTTAGAAAACTGTCTACTTTTGGCTTTAAGGTATTTCATGTAAGGGTGTAGAAAGATTTAAGTGTTAGCTACACTACAGCTACAGCTACACATAGAACCCCGTACAGTACTATAACAAAACAATAGTTAACAACTAAAAAAAAGCTACAAAATTGTAATTTTGCAAGCCTCGACAGTGACAATATTTTTTTCCACGCTTCACTACTGTATCCCACACATAGCAGGGTATACTGGTATATAGAGGGAACCTAGGAACCTAGTATTAAACCACTCTGAGTCAACCCAAAACCATCACGAACAGTCACACGCTTTTGCCTAATCAATTACTTAAACGGCTGTGTGTGTGCGCACACAGTACTGTTTACTTCTACACAGTAGTAGAAGTAAATAGTACCTCGTAGTAAATGTAATGAACCTGAGAAAGAAGAATGAGAAAGGAAATTTACATTATTACATCAAAAAAATAGATATAATTCAAAACCAAAAGACCTTTTGTCCATATTTCGTCTACTAAATAATACTTCTTGGACTTCTTATTACTGCTAATAAATACATTATTTTGTTATTTGCTATTAAATCTTAAAGTGACACAAAGCTAAGCACCACACAATTATGCAACAGTAAACTGGCCTATTAATTCATACTGGACTCCCTGCAGAGGCTGTAGAGTAGAAACCAGGCTCGTAATAGCTATTTGTAAATTAATGGACGATACTACAACGATGTGTTATCTCAATAAATATTTCGTGGCATTTATATTTTACAATGAATTATCCATTTTCCATTTTCGTTCGTTCGCTATAGTTATTAAATATAAATAAATTGTCAGCATTTTAAGAATGTGTCTTGTCAGTTGGTAATACTGAAATATACACGAATTATATAAAACAAAAGATATTTTTAAATGATAGTTTAACGAAAAATAAGACAAAAAAATAAGCATTTAAGAATCCCTATGGGATTATAACGTCAGACGAAGATGCATTAGATTAGACTACTACCACTGTAAAACAATTATTTATTAATGACTCCTCGACATTTTGAAATTTTTTCACATCAATATTTTATCGGTCCTTCCTGGACTAGTAATGTCAAATTAGGTTACGACCTCATTCCCAACTCCCTATGCGTCACTCATTCACAAGCCTGCAAACTGCACACCAGCCGTACTATAACAATTTTCAAATTAGTGAACTTTATTAGATATACCTACTTCAAAATAATTACAATGTTTAATACCTATCTCCTCTGAAATATGCCAAATAAAAATGAATGGTAACATTTTTTGTCCATATATAAATGTTATAAATATGTATAGATTAAATTTATATTACGGTACATAACACGGACAGGGTCTTAATTTATTCATCATAACATTTATAAAAAAAAGCTAAAATTAAGCTGATTTTTTTTTACGCCTCGGCAAGCGTAATGATGGGGTGACAATATTCACAAAGTGGCTGGCAACTGCTGGATGCGAAGATCGTGGGCGTGCCATTGGAGAGGCTTATGTCCAGCAGTGGACGACGACAGGCTGATGATGATGATGATAATAATGATGAACATTTATAAACAATAAGCGAATCTAGTCGAATTCAGTTACGCAGATGAGAAGATTTTGCAATCATTCAACCTCTATTATTTTATACAAACGTTATTAAAAACGCCATAGATTGGGTTTTGCCAACTATATAGCTACCGTGTCTCAGTAAATGTATGTATTACTTATGCAATAGATTCTTTTCAAGTGTAAAATATGTTTACGATGTACGTATTACGATATAATCCAATAAGAATCTACATACAAATACAATCGATACCTAGTAGTTATAGTTTTTATAGTTCGTTTAGATAACACTTTATTAGTTAAAAGTAACATTCTCGTACCTATGTACTAGAATAAGTATTACTTTTAATAATTTTGTATATATCTATATATATTATAAATGCATTATGCATTTAAGATTCCACAACTCCATGTGTGCATTATTATTAAAATAAGCATTTCAATACTCCTATCCTCCTATCCAATCCTCCTAAGAATCAATAATTGTCAAAAACAAGTTAATAATTTTCTGAATAAGTACATTACAAATGTAAATATCTTTTATGCGCCAAGGACGTTATTTCTCATTTGTTGTTTTTATTAATATTCATATTTTTTGTAATTGTTTTAATATTTTTATATATTTACAATTTATTGATGTACCTAAGTATGTAGATATATTATACAAAACTTATTCGTACTTTTATTATACAAAAGAATAAATTATACGATGTATTTTTAAATATAAATTGTACATTGGCATTACATTTTTTTTCTAGCAACATTAATTTTATTATAAAATTACTACTTTGTTCTCAAAGCATATAATGAAATAAAATGTAATATAATATTTATAAATATATTCCAATATTATTAAACATTTTCATCTCAATATAAAGATGATACAAACAAACCAAGCAATAGACAAAACCATAAACTAAAGGTGAATGGAATGTCAGAGGCGGGGCAAAGGCAAATCAAATCACGAATGCGGAATGAAAATGACTGACAATGAGTAATGAATGAGGAATTGAGGAATGACGGATTGTGATTGTATACATTCAAGATACCAATCACAATTCGTGACGGACGATACGCTCGACACCTCATCTTCGAAATTTACAGTGCAAATAACATTAGAAACTTCAAATAATACAGTGGTAATTGTTACATCTTATTAGACGAGATGTGGGACCCAACTCATGTCCAAGTTACAGTGCAACGAGCGAAAGGCTTACTTATTAAAGGCAAAAACGGTACAAATAACTGTTTTGTTACAATCTCTCTGGCCAAAGAAAAATTTCAAACTTCTGTAAAACATAAAGCTACGGAGAATGTCGAATGGTATGAAGAATGCGAATTACGAATACCGAGTCAAGGAAATACTGCTGAAATTGCTTTAAAAGTTTACGACGAAGATTTTGTTAAGGATCACTTATTAGGTCAGGTATCGATTCCGTTAAAAGACCTCGATGTCTACGAACGACCAAGAAACCGATGGTATACGTTGCAAGGAAAAGCAGGGAAAGAAAATGACAAAAATAGGGGTGAATTGGAAGTAAAAATTGGTTTTACAGTGAAAGAAGGAAGTTTAACAGACCTCAGCAAGAAAGAGAAGCACAAGTCATCTCTATCAAGTATTGCTCAAAACGTGGGAGGCAGCCTTATGAGTATAGGTAGCATTGAAAAGAGAAAGGGAATAAAGAAATTAGCAAAAAACTTGGGATCTAAAATGAACCTAACAAGAAAAGACAAAAAGAGTGAATCATCATCATTAGGTGGTAGTGTTGGTAATCTTCGTACTTCTGTTTTATCTACTCCAGATACATCTACTCCCAAGAGATCATCAGGTGAAGCAGACCCAGGTGTTATAAGTGAAGATGAAGATGAATTTGCTTTTGATGATTTGTCTCATAAAAGTTCTGGAAGTTCTCTCAATGTACAAAATTCATTTGCACCCAGAGGTGTTAAATATACACCATCTCCAGTTAATGCATCACTAGAAAATTTAGGTGGTGGGGAATTTTTACGACGATCCACAAGTAGCACTTTAGCTATTGCGGAAAAATCTGCACCTCTCAAACCTGTTCGCTTAAGTCTTGACACATTTGCACCACCACAATTACCAGTGCCGATTCTTAACAAGGATGATGAGTGGTCCCAAAAATTGTATCCCAGAAAATCTATTAGTCAAACTATGATAGACAAAGAAAAGTCATCAAGTCTTGAAAGAAATAAGAAATTAGATAGTCCTAGTTCTTTAAAAGAGAAGCCTAGTCCTAAATTTTTCAAAAAATTTGGTAGCAGTAAACCTAAAAAACTTCTTGAAGAACGAATTATAGTTGGAGAGGAAAACATTGTAGAGGAGGACACCATAAATCCTGCTTTTAATAATATACCTAAGACTGTGTTGCAACAATTTAATGATATGACAAGGGAAGATCTTATAGTCATGATATATAATTTACAAAAAGATGTAGAATCTGAAAAGAAAAAAAATAAGGATCTCGAAAACTATCTAGATGATTTATTGCTAAGAGTAATGGAGACAACACCAAGGATCCTTCAAAACCCCTACGTTAGAAATAACAGTATGCATATTAGAAACAAGTAAAAGATATATGTATGTTTATAATGTTAAACAATGTTAAACTTTGTTGAATTTCACTTCATTTTCATATATGAATGACTTTCAATAACAGTAATTATCAATGACTTATTTTTAAATTGGAAAATAGTGTCTTTAATTGTGCCTTAATTGTTTACAAAATCTGTGATATCACAGTAGAATCAAATTTAACATATAGAATTGATAAAATAGCTTTATCTTATATATCATTGATTAGATGAAAAAACTAGATTTCAAATATACATACATATTTTCCACATATTACAACATTATTGCAATATTTTTAATATATTGTGCCAAATTTGAGGGCAGTATCTTATAGTAATAATTTTAAATAATTAAAAAAATACTCTTTATAAATACTACCTATTATTATATTAATTACCACTAAAATATACTATATACACTGTTCTAAATATTTGATGTTAAAGTGCAAATAAATTTTATGTATAGTGTTTGTGCAATAACAAGATACTGTGTGCATATATCTAATTATATTAAGTATAGAAAGTATGTAATAATATTAATAAATATTAAGTCATTATTAATTTAAAAACTTTAGTTTTAAGTATTTAAAATTGTTTTATGAATCATTAATACATTTATGCTGTAACTTTTTTTCCCAGTTAATAATTTAAAATATAGGTATAAAGTTAAGTTTTTACTGTTTTTGAAATATTTCTTAGTTACATTTTGCTAATTAAAAAATATTAATTTTCCTGTCTGTTTAAATTAACGCTATACACAAGAAGAAACTAATTAATTTTAAACATATTAATTTTGCATGAACTATTTATTTAACTTATTTTATTTTCACATTAAAATAAACATTATTTTTTACTATTACTAAAAACTACTTACTCTTAAGTCACTTTAGTATTATTCTAAATATGTTAAGAGAAAAGTATGTTTAAAAACATTTTAAAGTATGTTTTACATTATTGTTATAGAACTGCTATACTGTATTAAGCAATATTGTGTCCATAGAAATTAATAAACTTTTTTTTTAATACTAACTATTGATGTTTAATTACATATTTTTTAAATTAATTACTTTACTAAATTCAATTTTGTGAAATAAAAGAATTTATAACACAATATTTGTTAAGAATGAATAGATAACGAGTTTAAAAAGTTTATTTGATTCACATTCAGATGAATAATGTATTTACATCTCCGCACTCTAGTAAGACAACAAAGCATGGTTATCAATTTATTTGTAAACCACAATATATTGAATAAACATAGAAATATTAATATTTAAAAAATTTGCAAAATCATGTCATTGGGTACTCTGTTATTGTATAAAAAAATTGGGTAGTGCAAGGGAAACGGATTGTTGTAGTACTAAGTACCTTTTGCCTACTCTACAAGATACAGTGCAAAGAAAAAAAGTCTTAGTTGGATTTTTTATAATTAAAATAAAAATAGCAAGTATAATTGAATATTTGTATTTTAAATGATAAAAATGTATATAAATATTATTTATGACGACGGCCTTTCACTGGAACTGAAGCAACAGGTGCAGATGCATATGTTTTTTGAGACAGCTTATTCATGTAGTAAATAGTTATAATTGAGAAAATTAAGCTGCAAAGGAAATATAAGTATGATAATATTATATTAAGACCATAAATAAGATAAATTGCACTTTGCTGTAAAACAAAGTGTAGCAGTGAGCACCTTTATTGCACACCGCTTTCCTACCTTGCTGTAAAAGCAACATACAGCACAAAACTGTATAAATAAAAAGTCTAATATGATAAAAAATATTTGTACCCATTATTTGATGTAAACCTATTTATCAAATGATGAATTAGAAATCATTGGAAAATTAGTTTAATTTATTTTTAAGCATCATTTATTGTTTTTTTAAACATATTTATTGTGTTCTTTGTGTAATACAATGTACTACCGTCTCATAGTTTTAGGTAAATCTAATAACTTTTTTTTAAAGTGAAAAATGTATAGTAACATTATGTATATTATGATTTAAATAAGTTATGCAGACAAATAAATAAATATATTATTATAGGCATGTCATATAATAAAAATTAATAAAGAGTATCATGGGATAGTCGAATTGTGTCAACTTTAAATATGATTGTAGGTTTGGTCCCTATTTGGTGGAACAATATATCAAATTGAGGTGGAAGTAGGGAATGGAGTACACTAGAACACTAGGTTCTCTGATTGTACATACAGTATGAATATTAAAAACATATAAAATTTTATGTTACCATGTAGTAAAACAAATCCTGTGAACCATTCCTGATGCAATTGTAGAAATCAGCATTGATATCACTATCTCTGGTAATTTCAATTGGAAATTTTTACCAAATAGTGTTGCTTCTAAATTTCCTATTGCCTGTTTTTCAACTAAGGAATAGTATATACAGTAAATATTTATCATCAAAACACCAGCACATAGTGAAATATATGATACATTGTTAAGTAATATAAAATAACATAAATGTATATCATACTTAATTGCTAAGCAATTTTTAATTTGTCTTAATAAAAGTAGATATCTTTTCTGTCTTAATTGTATTTAAAAAGGATACGGTAACAAAGAACATAAACATAACAGAACCCAAATATCCTCCAAATATAATTGTAATTGGCGATCTAATTAAGATTGGTTTGTACATCTGCATTCCAGAAAATATTAACAAGGTTAAAATCGATGATAACACGAAAGACGTGGCACTGTTTACCGCTGAAATAAAATAAAAATACTTTAGTTCATTGTTTTATATTAAAGATGTGTTATTTTGTTTTACATACCCATTTTGAAAACAATGATTTTCAGTTAATATAAACAACTTCTATAATAAAATATACTGCAAGCCGGTATTCCTAAAACATGAATATCTGCAACATAGATAGGGGGCGTTACTTATCATAAGTTGTCACTGTCAAAAAATAATTATCACAGATTAAAGAATAGGATCAAAGAGTAGTGGGCAGTGGCCGTTTTAAAGTGAAGTCATCTACCGTACAGCTGAGTTTATGGTGGCCGTACTATAAATTTTCTTTAAATTTCTTTCTAACTCGTTAGTCGACAAAACACCAATTTCTTCATTGAAATTTTTAAGTACCTACTCTAATGTAGGCAATACTACCTTGACTTTAAAATAAAGCAAAGCTTTAAAAATGCTTAATATTTATGGTAAGATGATTATTTGATATTCTAAATAATCACTTTAAGTTCACTTTTAGTTAAGAGAATTTCATGCAAATTAAATGTTATTGATATATTTAAAAAACAGTACTGCGCAACCAATATGAAAAGTATTCGTTATTGATGGTGGTGGTTAAGTGGTACCGTCTTAGCGTCATTTTTGAAATTTGAAATGAAACTTTGTCTGTCAACTTTCAGCTTTGACCCTTGACTTTGACATAATTAAGAATATGATTTTGAATTTGATTATTATTAAATGATTTATTATATCATGTGTTGTATGACATGTATTTAATATTTTAAAAATCTGGCTGAAGCGTTCAAAAGTACTTACAGGGTATATTTTATAAATGAAACAGTCTGCAAATAATCTATGAAGATGTGGAAAATCATAAATAGCAGAAAAATATAATTGAACATCAATAAACAACATAAATGACATTAATATTGAAGATGAATTCGTTATCAACATTTAATCAGAGTTCTGAAAACATTAACAAAGTGATTACTGATAAGTGTATAATGACGTACGCACTTCATCGTAGTATATTATTTTTAATCTGAAATAACGCAAATAAAATAATAATGTTAACTAGAACACGAGTCTTAAATAACTTTTATTTAAAAAACGTCAACGCGCTAATATATCGTACAACCGTAAGTTTTGCTATTATTTAATAAGTTCTATGACAACTTTGCCCTTGTTATTATAATAATTTTAATGAAAATCATAATATATCATTTCGTAATAAAATTTATTACAGAGTAATCTACCAACAGAATTACGAATTTATGAAGTTGGTCCTAGAGATGGTCTTCAGAATGAGGCAAAATTTGTACCCACTGAAATAAAAATTGAACTGATACACAAGATTGCTGAAGCAGGTATTAAGGATATTGAATCTGCAAGGTAGGAGAAACGAAAATAAATTAGCTAATTTTTCTATAACTTTTTTCCAAAATTGGTTTTACTTATCATTTAACAGTTTTGTCAGTCCAAAATGGGTAAAACAAATGAGTGATGGAAGTGAAGTTATGAAGAATCTTAAAAGAAAACCTAATGTAAATTACCCAGTACTAATACCAAACTTAAAAGGCTATGAAACTGCAGTAAGTTATTAACTTAAAGTTATTAAAGTCATTATTAAATTACTTTTAGTTATCTCAAAAATTTAACAGAAAATTGGAACAGAATGCTTAAACAATGGGTTCCTTTTCTGCTACAGTGTATTCCAATACAGTATGAAGCCTATTGTTGTGTATTATTTTAATGTGTAATATTGATTATTTTACACAGAAACAATGTAATATTGAAGAAATAGCAATATTCCCTGCTGGTTCGGAAGGATTTTCACAAAAGAATTTAAATTGTTCAGTTGAAGAAGGTCTTAGAAGATTTAAATTAGTTGCCAACGAAGCTATCAAAGATGGTATCAGAGTAAGAGGATATGTCTCATGCGTTTTAGGATGCCCATATGATGGAGCAATTGAACCTAAGAAAATAGCAAAGGTAAAGCATAATTCACTTAATTTTTTTTTACACAGTATCTAGTATTTTAAGTTTAGACACTGTGTTCTCACATACAAAAATTCTGTTAATTTTTGAGACATTGTGTGGAGTCATCGAACTCAATGTGGCTCTTTGTCCTCTTACCAGAATTACGAAATGAAAAAAAAACATTCTCCTGACTGATTATCAAACTCACAAACATTATTTGGTTTACGGTCAACTGCTGCACCACTATGGCTTATATGGTTATTTTTTTATCAGCTTTATGCTGTATTCTGTGCACAGCAGGGTAGGCAGAAGGAACCTAGTATTAAGACTGTACTCCGTTCCCTGCTATGTGCTGGATACAATGATGAAGCTAATAAAATACCTTAAAGTAACAGATACATAAAAATTGAATTGCAAAAAAAAATATTATTTTTTTTATTTTAGATAACAGAAGAGTTATTTTCAATGGGTTGCTATGAAGTATCACTTGGTGACACAATCGGCGTAGGCACCGCTGGCTCTGTACGAAAATTAATGAAGGAAATAATATCTGTAACTTCACCTGATAAACTAGCACTTCATTTCCACGATACTTACGGACAGGGGTTGTCTAATTTACTTGCTGGATTAGAGGTAATTATGTATTTGTGATTATTATAGGGTTTCTTTTTTTTTCTTTTTTTTTTTATCATTAATTAAAATAACATTAAAATTTGGAATATTGCTTTAGACACTACTTAAAACTAGATTTGTGACTATGTATATACATAAAGCTCCTACATCTATATATATAAAAGGAGACATTCCCACTCACTGAGGTAAGACACACACACACAGCCGTAACCTCTGATAGACTGGGATCCGGCCGTTGAATCCTGCATAAACGAGTTTTCTTAATTAAACCTATATTAATGAATAATACATGATTAGTAGAACAGATTACACCTGGGTTGCCTGGAAGAATCCTGCCGCAATCACCTTTAATTACATTTTTTCGTAACTCGTTTTTGGAGAAAATTGCACCAATACGTTTTTTATATGAATCGCACATCATTTGAAAGATAATCGCGTAAGGAATTGGAAAATTAAGGGTTGCCAGCTCTCAGTCTGCCGCAAGTCTAGGGTTGCCTGGTTTAAACATGTCACTAAATGTTAAAAATTTGCACTCATGTGTTTTTTTAATGAATTATATATCAAATTAAAGCTTATTTTTTTCTGAACACTATAAAACAGGGTTGCCTGGAAAATTCCTGCCGCAAACAGGGGTTGCCAGCGTTTGAAATATTTTATTCCGGTTCCGTTGAACTATGAGAATAGACGATGAAATGCGCGGTCTGCCTTATGTTTTAAAGTAAAATATTATATAATAGAAGGTCAATCTTAAAATCAATGTTTATTCTAATTGTTCACCTGTTAAATGATGATTTTAATCATATTAAGTACACGCAGAAAACTATTTAAAGATCATAGGGCAGAAGAAATCATCCTTATTTTTCAAGTAAAATAATGAATCTATAATATTGAGTCTTTGCAAAATCTATTTTCTAAATACTA